>SNVD02002577.1:600000-815000 GCA_013180625.2 Boswellia sacra
TCTGGCCCACAGCTAAAAAAGAAAAAGGTTATAAACTCTGTTGCTTACATTAAAATTTTTCCTTTAATTCCCTTTACATTCTATCCATTTTGCTAACTACTTCTTTTAATAACTTGATAATGTTTAAAGCTCGAACTTCCTCATCTTAGCAATGTTTAGCTTCCTCATCCCAACAACCCTCAAGGTCATCTCAGCAAGCCCAGCTGCCCCCCAGATCATCTCAGCAAGCTAGCAGCCCCTAGCATCATCATCATCCCAACTTTCACAGCAACCTTCATTTCAGCAAGGTCTAGCTTCCTCATCCCAACAACCCTCAAGGTCATCTAAGCAAGCCCAGCTACCCTTAGCATCATCATCATCATCCCAACTTTCACAGCAACATGCACATGTAACTCAGACCCCTCCACCATTGTCTCAAGCATCACAAAGTCATGGATTTACAACTCCTCTATCCTCATAACAATCAATGGGATCAAGCACATCCAGAAGAGGAAGAGTTAAAGGAAGAGATAACTTTTTTGCACATAGAAGTCAAAAATTTTGTACAAGTTTCCTGTGATTCTTACTTATTCATCTTTTTATTTACAGTCACAAGGTGGTTCAAACAAGACAACCATTGACAACCATTGAAGATCAAGCTAAGTTCTCTTGGGAGTATGGTGCAACCTTCCATTTTTTTGTTATTTTGTATGGTGAGGGTTTGGTTGCTATTTATTTTGTAAATGAGCTAGAACAATCCTTTATGTCTAGTGTGACGTAAGCTAGGGCATAGTCATATCATTATTATGAAAATATTGTTATGCTACATATGGCACCATAGCATTGTACACATAGGACATAATATTCAGAACCAAAAACTGTTAACAGGTTTGCTAAGCTTGTACTTGTACTTCTTTTGATAATGGCAATAAGGTTGTCTGCTTTTGTATAATTATAGTTTGCTTATGTGTATGTCACTAACACACTAATACATTAACATATAATTTCATATTGCATTTTGTTCTACATATTTGCTTATCGTTACATTACAAGGCATGCAAGTAAACAGCTTAGGAAAAAATACACTAGACACTTCAACAATAATTGCCTTACATTAACTTTACAAGGCATGCAAGTAAACAAATTAGGAAAATGTAAACTAAACACTTCGACAACAGCACAATCTTTTTCATTTCCTTATTCATTTGTATGACCATCTCATTGCTGCTGAGCAATTGCTTCAAATCATGTTGCATATCTCTGATAATAGGGTCACTATCATCCATTTCGTGGCCATGAACATGACACCAGTCTTCAGTCAAAGCTATTTCCTCATTGTCAGACTCCCACCACCTATAGAAGTTGCATGTTCTAGTTTTGCATACAAAATATAGCTTACCAGGATTTTTGGAAGATTCAGATATGATAACTGCTGCCTTTGCATCACACGTGCATTTTCTATTCTTGAATTTGATTGTGTGCCTGTTGATCATTTTACTTCCCTCATTTTTATAACTTGATGTGTTGCTAGTGGCCTTTGCATAACTTGAGGATGACTGACTCATTGCAATGGCTATTGCTATTTGATGTGTTGTTGTTGCTGTTTCAGATGAATATTGTTTTGTTTTGAGATTGAAAGAGTTGTAGAACTGCAGTTCGAGATAGATGTTACTGTGAAATTGAATGAGTTGTAGGTTTGGAAATGCAACAGTGAGTGGGCGGAGTAGAATGCAAATGAATTTAAGGGATGAGTTTCCTGAATTTATAGCGTAGACATTAATGTCTTGCATGAGCAGGGACATAAAGAGGCAACGGCTAAGCTAAATTTTTAAACTGACAAGGGATAAAATTGTCATATAAATAAGCTTTTGGGCAGGGGCACTGGCGGACTGAAGAAGGGACCCAGGGGGGCCTGGGCCCCTCCTAAAAATTACTAAATCAATTTTATCCCTCATTTTACATCGATGACAATTACATCCTCTCTAATTACAATAATCTAATTTTTAATGTCATTTTTTTTATTATTAGCATGATAAACTTCCTGCCTTATTCCTCTGTAGCGCCAAGCCCCTTTCATCCATATAATATTATTGCAACATATTTTTTAATTTATAACCATGTAATTTTTTTGTATTTTAGTTTTATAAATCTATTTGTACTTTAATTTTTTATGCTAGTTGATTTATTGTAGTATAAATTATATATTTCTCTTCAATCTTTTTACTTTATAGTTAACCACTAAGATTTTACTAAAACAATATAATTTTGAAGAACTCTTGATCGCAGTTAGTAACTAACTCTTTATATTTTTATTTTATTTCACTTCAAATTTGAATTTTGGATTGTAATTTTGATGTTTGAAATTATAAATAAAATATCTTTTGTAGCATTGAAAAAAAAGGCAATTGTGAAGCATTTACAAAATTTAAAAACTTGCCAATGACAGCTATGAATTTGTATTTATTGAAAAAATTATTTAATATTAACGTTTTGGGTTTGATTGGCTGTATTAAGATTATTTTGTCAACTAAGTTTCATTGCACTCATCGAAAAACACTTATTTTTTAAATATAACTTTCTTGTACCATCGAGGTTTATTAAAAAAAATTATAACTATTATTATATTTGATGGTGCCCCCTCTTACACTAGATCCTGGGTCCGCCACTGGGCAGGGGTATTAATTTCATTTTAACACGGGCAAAGTAGATATTTTGTATCCCCTTGTTTACTCAAATCTTACAAATGCTTTTCAGCAACTGCGGTTAGGGATACTATGGTAATTAGACGCATATTTGATGGAAAAGTAATATCAATTAACGGGGATTTTAACAGATGGGTGGTCAATGACGACTTTTCACAAGTATAGGGGTATTTAATGATAAAAGTGTCAAACTTTGTGCGCGCAAAAAATTTGGCAAGAGGTAGGGGTGGTCCGTAATATTTACCCTAATTATATTATTGAGTTTTCAAGATAAGGGCATTTGGACATTTTCGTTCATTCAGTCGCTGCCATGGCCATCGACAGACTTTTGTCAGATCTAACGTTTTTTGTTGAAGTTAACAACGGCGAGCGACAATAACATTTTACGTCCAGATCTCAAAGGTAAATCTTGATTTCTGAAATGTTTACGCCCAAATCTCAGGGGCAAATAACTGACATCCCGAAAATTTTTTAATAAGTACATATTTTTAAAAAATTAATCTTCTATAATTTGGTTTATTTTTCAGATATTCTAATTTTAATTAGTTGGCGCAGTCATTATGCTCTGATATATATATATATATAGACACACACACACACAATGGCCACGCCTGGCTGGTGGCTTCTTCAGGTGCTTACAATTCAGCCCGAGGTTTACTCCTGCTCTGTGCCAGTTTGCTGGACGTGGCTTTCTCAGTTTAGCTTAAATTGCTAATATATTAATTAGTTGGCCGTTTGCCATGCTTATTTGGCAAACGCAACCATGTTCTTATGAGAAGTTGCAAAAGAAATCCACCAGAATCGCGTATATTAAGAAATCGAACTTTCTGATTGTAATCGTCTCGAAATTGAAAATGAAATAATTTCGCTGGTTATAGCATTTTTTTTTTTTTGGGGAAAAGTGAGTCTAGGAGTATTCTCCGTAATTTAGCATTTCATATATGTCCTACTATAAGTCAAAAGCCCTAGAACCACTAAATCTGTCAACTTAGTTTTCTTACCAATTAAGCTTCTATTGGAGAATGATTTCTATTCTCAATCTAGAAGAGTGCTTACTGCTTTCTCTTTTTCTCAGATACCAAGAAGCAGATTCAAGCTTTGCCTTCAGCTGGTAATTTGCTCCTCTGTCTTTTTTTTTTTTTTGGTTTAATTTGTAATTATTTAGAATATCGAATCTTATAAAATCTTGGAAGCTTTTGTGTGTTGTCATTTCGGTTGCCTGAAGCTTAAGTTATTCTTGAGAGCCTGGAAACTTTGCTATTTAATTACCAATCTTAAATCTTTTTACAAAGGTAAATCAAGGGTATTATCACAAAATGCTATCAGGTTTAATTACTCAAAATCTTTGGCTTTGACCAAGACACACAGACACGGCAGCCAACCCACTTTAAATTCTTTAAAACAAAATGTCAGAACTTGTCTGCCCGCCTAATTCTTTAACGTTTTTTTATCAAAGATTTCAATTATATATTTTCTACACATGGCATTTACTTCAAACTTCATGTCTGCAAAAGAAGTTTAAAATTAATTTGTTATAAGAAACTTGTAACAGAACTCAACTTCGGGGAGCAAACGATCTACCAGAGGGGGGTTGACTTGATTGTTCGCAGAATAGATAGTGGAGCAGAGTTGAATTTGAATGCATAGGGAGAATATTTTAGGCAGAATTTATGAAAAGGTCGTAAAAATTTTACTTTGATTTGCTTTTATATGAAAAGAAATATTTAACTATATATGTTTTGTCAGATATAACTTTTCTTTTTGGTAAACTCAATTTTAATTTATTTTGGATTGGCATTGACATCGCATTTTCATAGCTTTGGCATCTTGCGCTCGATTAGCTGATGAATTTGGTTTCGTTGAGTTTATGTTTATAGCAAAAAAGTGCAGAAGTCTTCCCAGTTGACATTTCTATGTGATATCTGTTAATGGACTTGTAACTATTATTTATTTATTATATACAAAAAGAAAAGCAACAAAATTCTGGCGACTTTAACAACTTTCTTTTTTTAAATGGTAAGATATTTTTAACTTTTCTGAAACACACAAAAGAAAATTATTATTATAAACCATGTGGTCAGACTATCTGCTTTGAGTTTAATACAAATGTTCTGACTTCTGAAACCTTATTTTCTTCGTAAATGTGCAAAATGTTTCCGAAAGAAGATCACTTTAATTGAACAATTTTTCGACTTACGATGGGAGTAGATGATAATAATTGAAATAAGCTAAGCTCAAAGTCAAACAATTGACCCAAGGAAATTAATCACGATCTAAATAGTGAATATATCATTTATTGTTTGAGTACTTAATTAATTGTGAATATTGCATTATTATTATAATTAATCATAATTGTAGATAGCAAATCATGAGTTTCCTTTAAAAACGCTCCTTGGTAGCTTGGTATTTATGACAGTCTTGTAGCATCCTAGCTAGATTTAAAGAAAAAAATGTGATTTAGGTATAAATATTCTAGAATAGGATGTAACTTACAGTGTTAGATTTACAATTCAAATACAATCAAAAGTCTACATGACAAAAGATTAAGGCATGCATTAAAAAGTCTAAAAATAGCTCTAATTTTGACTTTATAAATGATTAAATATTCTGTATTTTAAACTTAAGCCGACTCTGTTGATTTTAATTAAACTTCTTTTTACTTATTTGGTCCTTAATAATTTTGCTATTTATTTACTTAATTTCACAATAAAGTACTTTCACTCCTTCTCATTTTTACAATGACGTTAATATAAAGATTAATTTGAGCGTTGGAGGGTTAAAACAAGTGAAATAATCTGTGTTCGTAGACCATTTGGTTGTCTTCTAGTTATAATTAAAGTTCAAAAAAGGTTTTTCTAGTCATTTCTCGTTGGGAAAACGGCCCGTGCATGGAGGAGTTATTGAAACTGCTAGTAATATGAAGTCTATCACCGAGCTATGGACTATTGGGCATCAAAAGGTTTTCTTGGCTTTTAACATCTCGATTTGCTTAGTTTCTAATTTATCTGAAAGATTACTTCTTCTCTGCAAGTGGATTTATCGTATTAGGCAAGACATTTGTCCTCTGTAATAGAATACTTCTATCTAGGGATTTTCGAGAAGAATATTATATGATGACTATTGTTATCGAGCGATTTTCTAGAAAAAGATCATTTATAATTCATAAATATGACCAGTATTTTTATCCAGCAATAGTGAACTTGGTTAGATGATCCAATTATTTTGGAAATATGATAAGACTTAAAAATAAAAATAAAAATAAAGGAAAAGCCGTTGTCTAATTGATCGTGTCGCATATACGTGGAAAGAGAATAAATAAAAGACTCTTTTGAATGAGGGCCGTGCGGAGAAAGGTGCCACTGAATGTAGAATAATGCACAGAGAAATTCTTTTATTCCTTTTAGTTTGAAAACTTTCACATATCTTAGTATAAAACATACATACACACACGTATATATATATATTGAACGATTCATTCAAACAACATTAGCCTGTTACTTTTGCGGTCCATTGTGGCCACGATTTCGTTGACTTCACCTCATCAATTGAGTTGCCATAATCACGAAACGTCGTCATCCCTGTTTCGTCATCCGAATATATATAAAGCCACTGATTCGGGTCGGATCTGTAAGATGGGTCACCAAATTCAACCAAGTATTCAGTCTTCAAAGTCCAAATTCTCTTATCTTCCCTTCTCTTCTCCCCTGCATTTCCGAATCCGGCCGTATTTATTGTTAGAAAAATTCAAATATATTTTAGACCGCTTTTGTGAATAGTAATGCATATTAACTTTATAAATATATATATTTATATATGTATACAAACCCACACACGTATATATTGTCTTATCAGAAAACAGAGTTAGGATAGGCTTTTATTACAGGTACAGGTTTGATGAAGCAAACTATAATAGGACACGAAGCACTGCATAATTGATTCCAATGCTCTTGATAAGACGAGATGTCGACTTGTTAGGAGGTGATTTTAATATGTCAAATTGAGTTGGCCAGCTAGAAAGGGTGAAGTTTGCTACAAGAAACAGCAATTTTGGGCGGTTAAGCAAAGAGATTCGTTACTGTTGAGATCATTTATTGACTATCTCTATTTGGTTTGTCCTTAATATCTTGTAGGCCTAGCCCCTTTGATTAGCCAATGTCAATGCTTTCTAATCGAACTGTTTACATCCTCCACTTCAATTTGGCTTTTCCGGGATGTCAAATCATCTGATTGATTTGGGAAATTGGAACGTGGCAGATCAATGTTCCAGTAACCTACCACGTAGCTCCATCACCATATGATGCTACAACTCCTTGAAACACGTCTGAGTGTGTGCTGAGAATGACAGTCTGATGGTGAAGCTCTTGTTTACCAGCGTAGAATAGTAGGAGAACATTCAAGTCAACGACGGAATTTTTTTTGTTTACTTTTCAGCGAAAGTACACCTAATTTCTAACCCAAAAAGGACTCCAAGCTATACTTACAAACAGTACTTCTGACAATCATTAAAAACCTCCACTAAATACGGAGAATGATTTGGTGAAATGAAATGGTGGAAATCCTGTGATTGTGCCTAGTTGTTTCCTCTGATTGGGAAATATATACACGACTTCTTTCAGTCTCTGTTCCAATCTTTTTGCAGATCTAAGTCCAAGATGACCTGATCATCGGTACTCACAAGTTACAAAAGAGGTTAGTTTTAGCCCTTGAACAAATTGTTCTGTTCCGCAATGGCAGAGAATTTCAAACTCTGAAACTAGTTTAGGAGAATTAAACTAAATTATCTCCAACAAGTAGATTATGTACAGCTACAAGCAAATATTTAACTTCGGTTGCGTGTTACTGATTTATCCAAGCATTTGATGCCACTTACGCTTGAGATGTGGTACTATTAGTCAAGTAGTTAAAAGAGGCATGCACTTTAATAATTACCTTTATGAAAATCCCCGATAGGTATAAGAGTAAACGAATCTTTGCTTGGTAAGAAATAAGGAACATATGCAAGATATAGTTTGCTTTGATTTCTTTTTCGAAGAAATTTGTTACATGTTCAAAGATATGGTCAACTAAGTGGCTGATTCCAGTGTTTGTAACGCAATTGCTGAACAATCTTGGCCTGATTGCCTCCATATCGTCATCCCAGAACCAGATTTAATTAGATAGGTAAAACCAGTAATTGAAATTTACCTTCTATTAACAACAGTTCATGAGACATTGTTACATAGCTGATTAGCTGTCATGCATACAGAAACAAGCAAATATGTGGCTCAAATCTTATATGCTTTTAAATATTCTATGTGACGCATATATATACGTATTAAGAAATCCATGCAGACAAAAAGACCAAGAGTGGTAGCTAGTGGCTGTAAAAGTTTGGTGCAAAGTAAAGTTTTTTGTGGGTTAAATAATTATAAAAGAGGGCATATTGAAGAAAAGCTAAAGCACAAACAACAGATAAGGAAATTGTACGCAACATTGTCCTTTGACAGGATAATCTATGAGTCCAGGCATGACATGATTCACATGAATGTGTATGGGGCAAACTGCAGATTCCTCATCTGGGATTGCAATCTATATCTAATTTCTTACATGTATGTAATGGAGAATTATTGCCTTAATTACCTACCCTTCAATTGTAGGCTCATCGACCAATGATATATGTAAGCTGCTTCATTAAAAACAACTGTCATGAACCTGAAGTCTCACAATTACTTGAACAGAGTAAGTAGAAAATTTATTATTAAACCATCAGGTTGACCGGCTTCTATTTATGTACTCTAGTCCTTGATTCCCACTCGTCCAATAAATTGTCTCATGAAAGTATAGCATACATTCGTTTTCTTCCATTAGAATTATATTACATTAAATTTACTTAATTTTTTAAATTTGGGGTGTTGTGGAATATTTGTTTCTGCTCTTTATCCAACTTAATGCAAGGACATGTGGAGCCATCTATTCGATCAATTCAGTACAAGGAACTTTCCAGAGTCTTAAAATTCTCAATAAAGATGAATTAACCACAGTCCGATATCGATAACCATGTTAGACTACATTTGTTAATGGAATATTTTTGAGGAGAGTGGAAAGCAGTCATTCAAAAGAAAGAAAAGCTGTGTCAGAAAAAGAATTTGCGCTTTATCTTGTTGGCTTTCTTCCATCGAGTCCCCCATTAGGGAGCCGGGAATTAATATTGTTAAGAATGATTCTTGATAAGACTTCGTTTCATTTGACTATAAACTCTGGCGTCTAAAGATAAAAGAGCATTTGCTTTACTAAAAATTAATCTTGGATTAAGTAACGTGTAACTAGAGGATGAAGCAATTTCTGGAGACTTTACTGTTTACTCCTGCTGGTGATATGTAACAGATGCAGAGCATGCGCAAGTGTTTTGAGTAGCTCCCTGTTGATGCAGTAGATATGTGTCATTAGACGTTGAGCTGTACCAACCAAGTATATATTTTTGAGTCTGGGGCTATTTGATTATGATTTTTATGATAATAACATTTGGGATTTGATGGGTAGAAAGTTACTGGCGTAGGCATTCGAATATTTTCAACATAACACGAGGCAGAAAATTAGAACAAAGCCAAATTAAATAATTCAGAAAACTGCGGTGATATCCTGTTTGAATGGACAATTAATCCCATGCCTGGTGGATTTGGGATTTGTTGATTAAGTGTATGATTTTATATAATTGTTTGGTAATTGGTTTTGTTATAAACACCAACCTCAGCCTCAGATCACTTGAATGGTTATTGCGGATTTTCAAGCATAAATATCAGAATCACCGATGGTCAGTAGTGTCCACGGGCAGAATATTTCGGTAGTCTAAGCGTCGTCTTGTGCATATTAAACGCATAACACACAATTAGCTTAGCTACCCGATTGACCTCTCCATCTCCCTATGTCGATATGTGGGCTAAAATTGCCAATCAGGCCAGTACCCCTCACAAAATTTATTCTCGTAATAAGAACAGAGTTTCCTCTGCGACTGTTGTAATATTCCCATAAATCAAACAAAACCTTCAAGTTTCGATTAATTAACCCATTAAAAATCGCAAATCTCGCTTAAACTCGATCGGGATGTTCTCTTTTGTATTTCACTATTTATTAGTCAAAAAAATTTGAGATGAAGATCAAGAGAAAAATAGTTGAACCAAAGAAAAGATTAAATTAAGTACGCAAGTATAGCCCTATTAATTAAGAAGAATAAAGAGATTTAGTAGTGGTCGGTCAGATTTAAAATAATGTTGATAGAAATCTTGGTCTTTTTCAGCATCTTCACATGGTTGAAATCATAGTAAAATATGAGCTTGACGTATTATTATAATCCAAATGGCCTTCCTTATTAACTTTCTACGGAGATCTTCTCGGTCTTTGCACAATTTGCGATCCGGGTGTAGAGCGCGTGTACGACTGACATGGAAACGTCAACGGGTCAAACTCCAAATGGAAAACTCACAAATGCTCTTTAGAATAATATTTTTCTACTAAGCTTAGCAGTAATCAGGTGGTAATATTAAATTAAGTTTGGCGCGTTCTCTCACACATAGCCACTTTTTCCTTTTTGATTGTTTATTTTTATGGTCAGTAGATCAAATTCCAAACTGGACTTTCAACTCTCTATATAATCCCCTTCTTATCTAATCTTTTCTCCCGAGCTAACCAAAATACTCTTTTTGTGTTCCATACTAATCTTCTTCTTCTTCTTCTCCTCTCCAGACTCTTACCTAAAAACCCTTTTAATTCGATCTATTCAATAGTTTAGAGAAATGGAAGGTCACGTGAGAGGTTTTAGCTCTTCAGCTTATGATCAACCATGTGAAGAAGACAATATGGATGTGAGAAAAGGCCCATGGACTGTTGAAGAGGACGCCTTGCTTATGAATTACGTTACCATTCACGGTGAAGGTCGCTGGAATTTGGTCGCTCGCTGTGCAGGTCAAGACAACATATATATATATATAATCAACCCAACTCTTTCTATCTTGGTCCCGAAATCAAAGTCTACAATTTAATTAGATTACTTAATATTCTCATGTTTTTTTACAGGACAACATATATATATATATAATCAACCCAACTCTTTCTATCTTGGTCCCGAAATCAAAGTCTACAATTTAATTAGATTACTTAATATTCTCATGTTTTTTTACAGGACTGAAACGAACAGGCAAAAGCTGCAGATTGAGATGGTTGAATTACTTGCGCCCAGATGTTCGAAGAGGAAACATAACTCTTCAAGAACAACTAATGATTCTTGAACTCCATTCTCGCTGGGGAAACAGGTACGTAATTATCGTCTATTAACAATTTGACATAATAATAATAATAATAATAATAATAATGTTGTTGTTATTATTATTATTGTTATTATTAATTAAGCTTTTCATCCATCACAATTAAATTTTGTAGACGTACGTTAAACTAATTTATAATATGAACGAACTTGATGAAGGTGGTCAAAAATAGCGCAGCACTTGCCTGGAAGAACAGACAACGAGATCAAGAACTATTGGAGAACTAGAGTTCAAAAGCAGGCAAAGCAGCTCAAATGTGACGTGAACAGCCAACAATTTAGAGATGCCATGCGTTACGTTTGGATGCCCCGTTTACTTGAACGGATTCAAGCCACAGCGGATTCATCAAAGGGCCAACCCACCTCCACCATCACCACCGCCGCCGCCGCCTGCACAGGGAGTTCAAGTAATCATTCAGACATGGACATGGGCACGAGTCAAGTTCATCGCATGACTGACTCTGGGTCCGACCTGAGTTTCATGCCCGAGTTATCCGGAGCTTCGTTTGACTCACTGGATGCCCAAGTCTCTCCTGGCTCGGATGCCAATCTGGACCATTCACAAAACTGGTACCCGAATGTTTATAAACCGGGTTTGGATATCCAAGAATATGAGCAACAGAACAACAACAGTAGTTGGTTAGGTGGCGGCGACTCATTAGAGGCTATGTGGAATGATGAGAATATCTTCTTCTTGCAGCAGCAACTTTACGATTAGGCTTTTAGCTTAAATGACTTTGTTTACGTGACGCACCAACGTTGATGAAGACTTCGGATTTTTATCAAACTTTCTACTTTTATTACGGCTAGCTAAGCTAACAGGCAGAATTGACAACTTCGGTTCAGTGTCCTCTGTACAGATAAATAAATTAAGACATAGTTGTTTATACAGAGTTCGGGATTTTGTCAAGTTAATTTTAATTTAAAATGAGATGCAAACTCTTTTTTTTTAAATAAAAATGGTTAATTTTATCAACTTAATCTTCTTTATATCAAAACAAGAAACAAAGGAGAGTTGGTTTGCATCTTCTTTTAACTTAAATTTTAAGTTCTTGATCCTAACCAAATAAAATAGTAATCTATGATTGGATATATTCTTGTAGAAGATAGCTATTCAGTCAGTAAAATAATATGTTTATGAAATTACAATGATGTTGAACCATTTCAGTTTGTGAATTTTATATAATATTCGCGCTAATCTTCGAATCTTTATATATTTTACGAAATATGGTTAATTCGTTGTATGATTTCTTTTTTATATCGTTTTTAGAAATTTTATATTACTTTAAATTCATGATATGTCCAATATTATTCCCTCTATGATATGGGGAATTATGATTGGGAAATTGGGAATTGGGATTTATCCTTGGGGAACTACTCTTAACGTAGATGGCAGAGTTGGACAAATTTTCATGAGCATGTAAAGCTCATAATTTACACATTCTTGTAGTTGTACAATGGTTCCTATTTTACACTTTATTTTTCTGCAATTTAATATAATTTAGAAGTGACTGAACACTCGTGAAAAAAATAATAAGTAGTAAAGAATTCCAGCGAATGTAAGCATGATGGAAGCATTGAGGTATGTATATGTTGAAATGGCCTCTGGCAGCCACACCCACGTATCTTTTTTGAAGATTTCATTGTCAGCATAGTTTCCTCCCCGACTGAAGCACTAACTGCCGCAACCCTTGAAAACTCTTTTCATCTTAAAGTCTAACTAGCCAAGCTAGCTGATGAGGTTTATGGTCCACTCATCATATTTCCAAAATCAAAATTATGGATATGTGTAGGGATGACAAAAAAATCCGGGTAATCCGGATACATGGATTTTCCCCGGAAAATTCGGGTGAAGAAAACCTGGATTATCCGGGTATGAAATCCGGGTGCGGGGGAATCGTAAGAAAAAAAAATCCGGCTGCGGTGCGGGTGCGGTATTGTCAATAAACCCCGCACCCGCACCGCACCCGCATAATTCTTTAAAAAGTTAAGAAAAAAATAGGAAAAAATCCGGGGAAATCCGGGTTTTTCCAGGTGAAGACAAAAATAGAAAAAAAAAAAATCCGGAGAAATCCGGGTTTTTTTTCGAGTGCGGTGCGGGTGCGGTAATCTCAAAACCCGCAAATACCCGCACAAGGAAAAACCCGAAAAAATACGGGTTTTTCCGGGGACCGGGGATAAGGTACAAAATCCGGGTGCGGGTCCGCACCCGCACCCGGATTTTGCCATCCCTAGATATGTGTGATAGCCAAAATTGGTGAAGAAAAATAGAAATTCCTCTGAAGAGACAAACACGCACATGCTATGACCGTGTCAAAGTCATCAAATAAAAGATCGTTCACTGTCGTCAGTTCTTTTTTTTTTTTTTTTGTTGATATTTTTCATGGAGAGTAATTGATGAGCTCTTGGATCGCTAGCTAGCTTCTGTACAATGTTCTGCAACGTAATCAGTAAGTGGGAGACTGGGGAGTTGCTTGGAAAATATTATCGAATAGCAGCCAGAGAGGTCGTCCCTGGCTCCAGTCTTGAAGGCTTTTATTTAGTTAATTAATGATAACCCATAGAATCCTTTAAAATTCCAGAAGTAGTGGTCAATTGTTTCAATTTGTCAGCAGTAAACGACTTAGTGGATGGTTGCGTTGCGTTGATGAAGGTGGGGGACTTGATTAATTTAATTAATATAATTGTAGTCATTGCTTACGTTGGCATAACCATAACTTCCCAGTCCAACAGAAGGGCTGATCAAGGTCATCCAATTAAAGGATAACTTGTTTGACAAACTGAGCAAGGCTTCTATTTCTTCTTTGCTTCTACGTGCATGAATTCCCTTGATATATATAGGAAACATTCAGTGTTCCGCTGTTTTCTGCATATTCATCTCCTGCTAATGCATGGTTCACGGTTGAGCTAAAACTCCCAACTCTACTATAAGGCTCTAAACTTTGTGCCCGAGCCAAGGCCCACTACTGGTGAGAACAGAGGCCCATTTGCCCGATTAAAGGTAAATCGAGGAGAAGGCATCAATTTGCGCGATTACCAACCCTCCGACGAGACGGTCGATGTTCGCTCATATCCGCATAAATAGATGAAACTTACTTGACAAACGATTGAATTTACTCTGCACAGAGGAATAACAGAGGAATTTTCCCAGTACTTCAAAGGCCCCTCACAAGTGATGGCAGATAAATGACCTGTCAAATATGCTATAACAATAGATGCCCTTTTCTTATTTCTTTTATTTTGATTACAAGCTGATAAGCATCATATCACTAAGCATATTCGAGTTTTTTTCATACAGCGTCTTTTTCATGATTTTCAATTTCATAATTTCGGTCATCTAATAGTTGGAGTGGGCGAATTGCATTATTGGAGGCTTCATCTCATAAGCTCTAGGGACCTTTTTGAGCCATTAAAATATCTGCTTAAAGCCTACACAAGCCAAGTGATGTGGGATAAAAATCCACACAAACGGAAGAGAAACAGAAATGAGAAAGTAACTTCATCAGCATTGAGGAATATTCAGGAATTGGTTTATGTGAGCAGAGGTGGCCAATTTTGGCATGGAGCGAAGCAGGAAGCCCAACTTGGTCATGCCCTTTCCCCACCTGTATGAGGTGCTACTGTTTCTCTGCGTTGGATACTTTGATTTCTGATCATCTGGTACTCCAACACCTATAATGGCAAATTCTAGACTCCACAAAATACATCAGAAATTGGAATACAGCTATCTTCACATTCTCTTCTCTTCCCCACCACCATGGAGAAGATTGGTTTCAAACTTTTTGCGCTTAAACAAATCCAGATTTGAGGCTTGAGGGTCCCCACAGACACAAACCAGCAAAGATACTTCAGTTTCGGAAATGCCCTGCCCCCAACACAAAATGAAGTTACTATGCAGCAATATATGAAGACAGAAATCTCTGAAGCGTAAAATAATAACATTTCATTTGCCATTAGAGCATCAACTTACGAGTTTTAACTGATGAAATCTGATTGGAAGCAAAAGTCTTTTAGTTGATCCCAAAGGCAAGTAGGATAGATTGGAAATAATTGATTTTCTGTTTTCATCAAATTCCGAAAATTTATCGAATATTCTTCTTCATGGTAGCAATCGAGTTCAGTTTACTTCACTACTTTTGTCTGGTAATTTTGAGTTTGGATTGTGGAGACAACGCGGAAAAGGACATTGTATTAATTATAACAGCCTTGTCATTTTCATGTCCTGTGCAATGTGATCATATCATGCACCCATTAGCATCTTAAATATAGAAAACAAATCCACATGCAGTACTACTTCTGCATACATTCTCATATCATGGCTTCAAAATCCCATTCCCATCTCATTCTCTTCATTCTTGCTTTGTCTAATTTTACTCTGCGATCTTCTTCTAAGCATATAGATAAAGCAACAGACTACGACAAATGGGTCTCCTGGAACGTCCAAAATTATCGTAAGAAGGCTCTATGGCAAGCAGAGTCGATCACTCAAGCCTCAGGTAACGTTAGCAGTGGCGGAGTTCTTGATGATGTTCTGAGGAGGGCTGAGATGAACAAGGTAAGAATAAGTGTTTGTCAAAATGGGACCGGTGATTTCAAGACCATCAGAGAAGCTCTTAACAGCATTCCCCGATACAACACCAGGAGAGTTATATTGGAGATCAAACCTGGTATTTATAGGTATATGTATGCGTGATGCGTATTAATTTATTTAATTGCTTGCAAAATTTTTATAATGGCTGTTTCAGCCATCTTTGAAATAGAGTTTTTGACATTTTGAAGCGAAACTTACTCATTCAAACGGGTTAATTCTCTAGGGAAAAGATTAGCATCCCGAGAACTTTGCCCTTTCTGACGCTTTCAGGTAATTCCAGTTACCCACCAACCATTACTGGGAATGATACAGCGTCGGTTACTGGCACGGATGGGAAGCCATTGAAGACATTTCAAAGCGCAACTGTTGCTGTGGATGCAAATTATTTTGTGGCCGTCAACATGATATTTGAGGTAAACCTACAACAATTTACATTAGCGAGACTAAGAACAATAGTTCTTAGATACACATCCTCTTGGCGAGTTGCTTTTCATATTGTCCTGACAACTCATGGGAAATGTTGAACTGCTATTTCTATATGGCACATATTATTTTTAGTTTTACTTGTCATGGTCAAGAACAATTCAGGGTTGAAACTTGAAATTACTATCTTCGCTCCAATCTCCAGCTATCTCAAATAGGCCTCCATATACATGGACAAGATAGAAAACAGAACAGAAAGATTCCACTGCCGCTTAGAATATTAGAAAACTCCAAACGAAACACACTGTCATGAGTTGTGGGAACCAAAACATATGCTCATGCTTTTCTAAAACAAATGCAGAAAAGTCGAAACTGCACATTACTGAAATCTGTGGCTTTTAGACAAGAATCCTATACATCGAGAAAAATCATATATATTTAAACAATGGAATTAATGCAAATGTCTAACTAGCTAGGATGATATATATTAAGCTGGATTCACTCCTAATATTAGTGGCGTGCTTCATATATCCTGTTTTAACGAAGGTAAACTAATTTAATTAAGAAAAAAAAATTGACCAAGTGTACTTTTGTATTGCAGAACACAGCTCCACATGAGATTGGATCCATAGGAGGACAAGCTGTTGCACTTCGCATTTCAGGAGCCAAGGCTGCGTTTTACAACTGTAGTTTTTATGGTGCTCAAGACACTCTTTATGACCACAAGGGCCTTCACTACTTCAACAATTGCTTCATTCAAGGTTCGGTTGACTTCATTTTTGGTTACGGAAAGTCCCTATATGAGGTGAGTCAAACATAACGTCAGCCAGCCCAATCCTTATTCGGTTAGATTGCTTGTGTAATAAATCAACATTTTCCAGGCCAAAGATGGGCTCTATTATGAGAATCTGCAGTACAGACTTGAATAAAACAAGGCTAAGCCCAATTGAATATTGTTATATGTTTGTAATGTGCAGAACTGCCATTTGAATTCCATAGCTAAGGAGGTGGCCTCCCTTACAGCTCAAAAGCGTTCCGATTCCTCAATGGAAAGTGGGTTTTCGTTCAAAGATAGTGTAGTGACAGGAAGTGGTCGGGTTTACCTGGGTAGAGCATGGGGCGATTATTCAAGGGTTGTGTTCTCTTACACGTTCCTGGACAAAATTGTTCAACCCCAAGGGTGGAGTGATTGGGGCAAACAAAGGCGTGATACGTAAGTACCTTTTACTAGATAAACTTGGGGTTCATTTTGTGCCTATGCAAACGGAAATTGGTGTCAGTGATTTTTTTGTTTATGCAGTAGTGTGTTCTACGGAGAGTACAAGTGCTCTGGTCCAGGGGCCAACTTGACAGGCAGAGTGCCTTGGGCTCGAATTCTGACAGTTGAAGAGGCTAAGCCATTTGTTGGAACTTACTATGTTGATGGGGATACTTGGCTCATCAGGCCTTAGTTAGCAAGTTAATTTTGAAAGAAATTCTTAAAATTGTTTATGTAATGTATTATGTACCTACTTCCATCTGGGTAACTCATTGTAAGCTTGGAACTTTAGTTAACAGATCCAGCAAAATGCAGTGATGAATTCTTTGTGAAATATTTGAGATGTCAGGACATTTTAACTTTATATACAAGAGTAGTTCTATTCGATCTTCATTTTTAATCTCATAAGTCCCACCTCAAAAATAAATAAAAACATAATTGTAATAAAAATATAATACATAAGATAAGTATTATTTGAGTTAATGAATTAAACAAAAATTCTTAATTCTTTCTTATATATTTCTATCATTTTTTCCTATTTTCTCTCCAACATAATCAATGACCAACCTTACCCTCTCTCTCTCTCTCACACACACACACACGCCATCCATCTCTCTCTCTTCAATTTTTATATTTTATCTTCTCAAATTTATTAAAATTCATTCATTTTTCTTTCTTTTGAAATTTCCATCAATAATCGAATGGATATCAAATCATCCATTTTTATTTCTCTTCCAAAGAAATATTTGATTGATTTTTTTTATATGAGCTTGAAGAATTTAATAATATATGATAAAAAATTTATTAATATTGAGACCAACACTTTCTCTTTTTTATGTATCATTGATAATAAATAAAGATTAAAAAAATTTAGATACTATTAAAATTAAATAATAATTTAACTAGAAATTATATGATAATTTAATTAACCTTGTATCAAATAAGAAGTATAGATGACATAAAGAAAGGAAGTTAGTTGAAGATTAAATGAGAATTTAATTAAGCTTACCATAAATATATATAAGTTGATGATAAATTGTCTAAATTATAATTTTACCTTTACTAAATAAGAAGCAGGGGCTAATAAAATGAAAATTGGGAGCTGAATAAAACTACTATATGTATAACTACTATATGTATAAATTTGGTTTTATTTACCTTGGCTACAACATTCTTGTAAGTTCGAACTTTTTTATTTTTCCTCCAAAAGTTCAAAGACATACGAATTTCTGCAAATTGTACATAGCAATGTAAGTTAGAATATCTTGAGAAATCATTTATTTGCAAATTTTCTTCTCACCAAGGCTTCACTCATTCTTCATTGTATATTCTCAATGATCTATAGCAGACCCATTCTTAGTATTAGATAGCAAAAAAGTTAACCAGAACACTAAATCTGAGCGGGCTGAACAGAGTTGGAGGTAATTGAATTAGCATTTCAAACTGAACTCGATCGTGACATTCGATACTCCACGAATAATTGTCTAACTCCAATGGAGTTAAGATATCAATCACCTCGTACTTGACTTGTGAGTTGCAAATAATTATTAGAACGATGCATAAGCTTTCATGAAGATAAAATTCTTACCTGATCAGAAAGTCAAGAACATAAGATTCTGATGACCCCATATATGTTTCTACAATAAGAAGGAAAAACCAAATCCACGCTTCTGAAATTAAAGTTGACAGTTGACAATAAGTGAATGGGAAAAAAAAAAAAAAAGAAGAAGTTGAGGGACAACGTAGAAGAAACGTAAAATAGAACACAAGTGGAAAAAAAAAAAAAAAAGAAAGCGAAAGAAGAGGAGAGACACTATTTAAGGCATTGTGCAATCTTTATACCGGAAGAACTGTTATTATAAAGATACGACAATGCATTAATTAGTTGATTTAAGCATGGATTTTTTATATTTGCTGGTCGTAAATTTGAAATTAAATGTCAAACATATCTCCTTTATTTATGCGATGTATATAATTTTTTTTTTAAATCTTTTACATTAGAGGCAATTGAAAGGCAACATCAAATTAACTAAATAAGATTTTACTTTCTGAGTACAATGTAAAAACAAATATAAATATCTAAAAGCAATGTCATTGACGCATCTCGATTTGCCTATTAAGGCCAACATACAGGGAGTCTGCAGGCCTGCAGGACGTCCTCGTCCTTGCTCCAGTAATTCAAAGCACAGCCATGCCGCTGGTCACCACCAGAAAATGCATTCTCATGCGCTCCTTCTCCTTCGTTATGATTGGTGACGTTGTTTGCCTCCTTTGACCCCTCTGTTATTAGGGCCAGATAGTTCTTCTCATGGCGGCATCTCATTAGTGCTTCAACTAACAACAACAAAGAAGCCATCTTATGTTGGCGTGAAACATTGAAGCCTTGGCCACGATTATATACGTAATACGAAGATGCTGACCTAAGCTGGCTCCTCGCGCTTCTCTACTTACCCTAACTTCTTGCGTGGTTCGACTTCAACTTCAAACCTACTTGCATTGCACGGACCAACTCATGACAGAGGAATTTAATTTGCAATATTAAAATAATGGAGAAGAAATTTATCAAGAGAATCTTAGATCAAAACTTGTGACAAACCTAAGAAACGACTACTCTCTTTTCTTTCTACCACTGAATATTGACTACAAGAGTATTTATAGCGTTTAAAACCAAGATAATAAAGTCTTTTTCTACTCAAATGAGGAATACTAAATTAATAAGTATTCAATCAACCACTTCATAGATAATGTAGGATTCTCATTTCCTAACATAATTACTATCAACGCCTCTTGTTAGAATTTCTAATGTTATTAGGAGTCTCAATTTAATCACACCTATATAACTTCACCTACGCTAAAGACCTTTTTGAATTCTTTTGAAAAAAACAATAATAATAAAAGGTCTAGAAAATTACAATAATGAGGAGGACCTAGGAGTAGCTCCTTCATGCAGCAAGTAATTTTGTGATAATATAAAGAAGAGCAAGTAATTTAAGACGTGCAATTCTTTCATGCAATTCGTGCCATGTAAGTTTTTGCTTTTGCAAGAGTCAATAAGCGTTGAACAACCAAAATTTATTGTCTGAACAGAGAAGACGAAGGAAAGATTATCCTAGCCATCTGATCCGTCAACGTCTTGATTAGTTGGCCAATCAAAATATCGATCTAGGGTTTAGATGAACATCATGGGAATACTCCTATGGTATGGAGCCCAATAATCCGGCGTCCATCATCCATTTACATTACGCGAAATTATATGGGATTATCGACATCCATATGATATCATCTTAATATATAGGTTTACAATAATTACGTCAAAACAAAAGAAGAAACTATATATAAGAATAACTAAGTTGGCGTACATATAATTGATCTTGTGAGTTATGTGATTGGTGGGGCAAAAGGTTGTCTTCATGAGAAAGACACAAATATTCTTCATTTAATGAATTCAACCAAGCAATTATAATGAGAAGATCATCATGATAATTAGTCAAAAGACAAATGGATTCACCAAACAATTATGCAGTTAAGGAAGTCTACCCAAAGAAGTAAGTATCTTTAATTAGCATAAATTTGGTTTCGAGTCAATATCTCGTTTTCATGAAGAGAAAAGGCTATTTCACAACAAGGGCATAGTTCATGACGGTAGATCGAACTACCATGACCTTAAATTAACTATGCTTATTCAATATTTTTCATCAATTGTTGGTGACTGGTGACTGTTGTCTGGTGAGATCGAAATAGGCTTAGATAACCCTTAACTTTTTGCAACTAGGAGAGTCAGTCGTGCAAATGAAGATAATTTTTTGTGTATGCATGTTGTTGCCTTAATCAATTTAGTCTTTGTTTGATGAATAAGTGTTACTATTTTTTATATATATTAAGGCTTAAATTACATATAGCTAGCTGCTAGCTGCTAGCTGCAAGAGTCTGCATCAGGTGGACCTGAATTCTTGAACATGATTGGGTCAAATGATTAGGACACAAAACCAATTTGTAGATAAACGTAAGAGCTAGCTGTGACAGTTGGTATCATGTAATTTTCCTAGGTATACCTAATTAAATCAATGAATACATCCAGCACCGTCCCTCTGATGAACTCGAACTATATATATATATATATATATATATATATTTACGTACAAGCTTGTCTTATAGATCTATACCGCTTGCTTACGAATTAATTATTATTCCCAAAATGGCCCAATTATATTAACCTAATTCAACTTTTCTTCAGATTGACCAGGAGTTTTCTAAAGTTAATAAGTAAATCTTCGCATTATGATGTAATTAAGAAAACTCGATCGCTATTAAAATTATTATAAAAAGCCACTATAATACATGTAATTAAGTACAAATGATCATTCCCCATTTACGACTCAGTTGCTAATCAACATACTTACACAAATCTCCCTTACATGATGATACTAATTACCAAAGCATGAACAGTTAAAATAAATACTAGCCAGCTAGGTAGATAGATAAATGCTCAATTAATCAATGGAACCTAAAGAATCCCCAGCTAATCCACAGAACAATCAATTGCCCTTTTTGACTTGAATTGTTGCCTATATACATGTATTCGTAATAATGATAATAATAATAATAATATGAATTAAAGTCCCCCCACGTGCCCTAATTACTTTTGTGTACTCCAACTCTGTCCTACCAGAAGTACAAGATCGATCGATGTTTGAAGTCATCATTATGCCATTGCCATATCATCAATCTCGCTTGCATGAATCTTGAATAGTTCAAGGCGGCTATCGCCAAGCTTTAGAGAGTACACAGCTTGCTTGTATTCACCCCAAGTGAAGGGCTTGTACAAACAAGGCTTCTGGGAGGAGACCATCTCTGGAATTGAAGTGATCCATGCGTCAAGAGATGGTGCCCCAAAGTACACCATGGACAATCTTGACTTGACCGAGTTTGCCATTGCCCTATGTCTCACGCTTGTAAATCTCCCATTTGTCAAAACCTTGGTTTTCGAATATGCCAAACACAACAGAGGATAATTTTATTATAAATTTCTTGAAAAGCAATATACACTTTTTTAAAAAATTATTGAAAGAAAAACTAACTTAAATTATTTATTGGTTTATTTATTCCTCTGCTTAGTTGGTCAACTTGAGGCAAATTAAATTATATGATATGATTAGTACTGCCATGCCAAAGTGCTAACCTGTAGGGCATCACCAACAATTACGTAAAATTCGGTGGGGTCGGGTGGGACTGGGACCCACAACCCATCATGTAAAGAGATTTGAAAGCCCCCCACGTCGTTCGATCTCAGGATGGTCAAGATCTGAGGGTCAGAATGCTCGCCAAATCCGACGCGATTGTTTAAGCACTGATGCTGATGAAGTTTAGCTGATGGGTCCCAATCCTGGGGAGCAGCCTTGACAGCAGGATAATGATTTAGCCTAAGCAGCGAGTCACTCTGGACGTCTCTGATGAGCCTGCTGAACACGAATTTGTCTGGGACCCCCAAACCCTCAGCAAATAGATCAAGAATTTGACATGTTAATTCTCTAACCGCTTGTATGTAATCATTCACCGCACAACTGCAAAACACTCCCATTGGACACAACATGATAAGAATCTACTATTTTCAGATCAACACTATGGGAATTTCTTACTTTATTTAGTAATAAAAGAAACGATAATGTTCACATGCAGTCGCTCATAAAGCCTCCAACTTTTCTTATCTTTTCCCTAATTCGATATTGATGGTCAAGTTATTGGTTCTTTTCTGACTACATATTATTCTTAATTATAACGTATTTAGTATCTACATACAACCAGCCGGCAACAGTGAAGATCGATCGATAATTTACAGGGCGGTCCAGTACAACCCATGTACAGCAAGATGGTTGATCACATTAAGCTCTAGCTATAATAAGACTCAAGTTTTGCATCATAATTTTCTTGACCATGCTCAAAAGTCACAAAATAATGAGTCCTAATTTCATGATCATATGTGAAGCAACAAAATGTGCGTTTGAAAAAAGAATGCATGAGAACAAAGTGATAGAAATATTGAAGAGCTTAATAGATGGAGTATCTGTATCGCTGATTCGTCCTCGATTGAAAGAGTTGGGTCCTCTAGATGTTGGTCCCAAATAGTTATTAATTTAGAAACATGCCATGTTGCAAATAATTGTTTAACAGTACTTGAGGCAATCAAAGCTAGCTCCACGATCGCTTTTTGTTTTACTCCACCGAGCTCCAAAAATGTGGTTAAAAACATATATCTATTGAAATTAATAAACAAAAGAGAAATACGTAATTGTTTTGATGCTCAAATTGAAACTAAATGGAGCCCGTGAAAGAGTGGCCTCCAACTACTTTTAAGAGCCCAGAATTGTTTATCACTTCAGAGATTTAATTTGATTGCATATCATGAAGCGGTAGCCGAGTCCGTGAAATCAAAACAATGACACGAAATGATTAAAAATTTAAAAAGTAAACCATTGAACTTAGTAAAATATTATACAATTTGAGTCTGATGACACTTTGTTTTTTCATAGAGGAAGGTTGTCCCTTTCTATAGGATGCTATATAGCTATATATGCATTAATAATACTAAACAAATCTCCCCACCATGTCATCTGCAAAATTGTTTTCCCTCGTATTCCGGCCCCAATTAAGTGCCAAGAATTCCAACTCCCTGTGTTGCTGCCAACGAGCATTTATTAAAAAATTATAGAAAACAATCGAAACAGACCACAAACCTCGCGAAATGTATCACACTGTAGGAACACTAACCAAAAGCCTTGTTCATATGTTGGCCACCCTTTATCCATTTATGCAAAGTCATCAAATGATTTAAAGATCAATTTTTATTTTTATTTTTATTTTTTTTGTCGACATTGAAATATGCAAATTAAAGAGCAGGATATAATAGTACCTGAATTTGAAAGGGTCGTTTGAGATGGTTCTGGATCTTTCAGCAATGGAGATAGGATTACTATGAAGAAGTAGATACTCAAGTTCACCCGAATCACCATTGAAGCCGATGTTTTTGCAACCGTAACCAAAAGGCCTAGCGGGGCCAGCTTGTTGTTTCTCCATGGCAGGTTTTGCAAAAAAATCAATCCCTTCTTCTTCCAATCTCGATATAATCTCCTTAGGCACACCATGGTTCGTCACCTTGAAGAATCCAAACTCTTCACATGCTTTCACGATTAGCTCCAATAGTTTTGGCTTGTTGAGAGAAAGATCAATGGTAGGGATCCCTACCGCCCTCGTTTTCTTGGTCCGCAATGGTGAGGGAGAAGGCACAACCATGCTTGTTTTTGCCAATTGAAGATGACGAGAAGAAATATTTGAGTTAGAAGTAGTAAATTCAACGAGTTTGAAGGTGTGATCATGGCTAGCGCGGTGGCTGCTATATATACACGCACAAGTGAGAGAGAGAGAGAGAGAGAGAGAGAGAGAGAGAGAGAGTATGATGGTGAATATTAATTTTAAGCTTGGTAGGGATAGGCAGTCGTTCTGATGATTATTAAAATAAAAAGGAAAATCGTAAATTTGGGAGACGTGGACTTTGTTTATTAGGAGTGACCATTATTATAAGAAGTAGAGAAAGTGAAACAAACAATTAGGAGTAGTAGTATATTAATTATAATTATAATTTATAATAAATATGGAAACGCTCGTGTGGTGAGATGAGGAGGTGAGAAGTGGCTCACATTTTAGGTGGGGGAGGGGACTTTGAAGGTTAAAAGCCAACCTGGTAGCGGCTGTTTGTCTCCTTTAATTGGATTTTGTTGCTAACGCTTTTAATAAAGCGTGTGGGCGATGCTCCATCTCCATTTCATATTACGCGTGTTGTGTTTTGAGTTTTTGACCTTTTCACCTTTGACTCACTGACCAAAGAAAATATACGATCTTTGACTCTTCAAAAAAACTTTTTAGTTACCACCTTCGCAGTCCCCCCTAAACTCTACATTTGCTGCCTCCACCGGGCCATACGGTCTGCCGTTTAATTAATTTCTCTCCAATCTTGAGTGAATTTGACTCATCAAACCGCCTTCATTAATCTAATTATATGCTCACTGATTAGTTATTATTCTTATCACTTATTGGCTTTCGTTAATTAGCTATTCTTTTAATATATACTTTCTCTTTTCATGTTAATTTTATTTGCATACAATTACACTGTAAAGTCTGTAATGACAATTAACCTTCAAATTAATTAAACTGCATCTCTTTGATCGCATTTTTTTAATTCTTCATTTGCGGGTTTTTTTATACACCGACCAAACATTGTTGCATATTGTTTGGAAGAATCAATGTCTATGTCTGGCATGACATTTACTGGCTGCAGCAGTCTTTAAGTGATTATATAAATTTTTGTTTTAGAAAGTTGATTTAACTTGTGTTGATCGATGATCGAATATTATCGATTGATGACAGAAAATGTAAGCAGACGGGAGCACGTTGTGCAGAATTTATAATTAGTCAATGAACTTGTTAATTGGGTTCGCACATGCAGGTGACTTTGTTTGGTTATCTGAAATATATTTAAAACATGCTACCATTATTAAAATTATGTTGTTTTGTTCATTAGTTGTTGGGAACACATTATACACAATAAAATAGTTGCTTGATTCCTATTTCCTCCCAACTATTCCAGAACCACCACATTGATTCAAAGACCTTTTTTTTTCCTCGAATCTCGATCCCTTGTTGAAGAAAGGTTTAGTGTAGGTAAACCAAGTAGGTATTTATAGGGGAGAATTTTGTAAAATAGAACTCGCGAAAAGTTGAGTTGATGCTTGCTGGGCAAGTGCAATCAAGCAGAGCCGAAGAAATCATGGGGGGGATGAGGCAAGAGACAAGATACGTATGCCTTGCCTTGTCTTTGGAGTTGTGGGGGTGGGTGAGTGGGGTTGGGGGCCTCACTGGGCTTATAATTTCTTTGGTTTTTGCAAATCAATTATCAAACAACTGATCATGTTTGATGTTTCTTTTCACTTTTATTTTTTAACTTGTGGTAAGCAAAGAATAAAACGACAAATTCTTGAAGGCCCATCCCATAAAGGTAATCAAATATATATATGTATATAATAACTCCAAGGCTGCTGGACCTTTTGGTATATGCTATGGGGCAGCGTATGAAATTAAATTCCTCCTTTCACTTGAGTCCTGCACCGCCAAAGCCACGAATCGTCGATTGTAGTACTTGGTCTTGAAAGCGATAGAACGGTTCCATCTGACAATTCAATTCAACCTGTCCAGTTACCATTTCCTTCAAGGTAACATAATCAAACCGCAGTCCATGTCAGCATGGACTTTCCAGCAAGGAACACTAGTAAACCCAAATTAAGGATTTAATTTTCTAATCAATCAACACAAAATTTAACACTTTTGTAGACGTCAAAATTTCGTCTACTTAAAGAATACACGTGACAAACTTATGTGAGAGCCGGGCACCTACAAAACAGAGGACAAATAGTCAGAAGATTAGCCAACAGAAGTGTCGGCTAAGCCTCTCTGACGTTCAAGTCAGTGACTGAAAGAAATATGTTTAGTTGAGAGTGTTCTACCCTTCCTTGCCTTAAGTACTGGCATTCTTTTATAGTGGAGTCTTAGCTATTTTAAACCTTTGTTGAACAAGGATTTAGTCAGATATAATAGACCCTAATTTTGAGTTTAATCTCTATCAAAATGAAGACAACCCTACTGATTCTGATAACAATCAGTTTTACCGAATCATCTCCAATCTCGAATAGGAGGGATCATATAAGTAGTCGGTAATTTTGGATTTGGAATCTATACTCGATAGATGACTTATCTAGCTCATCTTGAAAATTCAAATTCAAAGCTAAATTCATCTACTAGGTAATTTTGACTCGAAAGCGTTAGTAAACTCATATGCTTTACTCGATAAAATTGAGTTCCATCAGCCTTGAACTCAACACCACCGACCCAATCTACTCTGAACTTATGAAAAGTTTCACTCGGTAGCTTTATAAAGATTTCATTCGGTAATTTTATACCACTTCAAAGTTTAAACCAATTTTTACACTCTACATAAGCCCTCAGCTATTTAGATTTCAAAGGAATCTATAAAGCTTTATGACTCCTCTTGTGTAAATAAATTGGGAAAATATCGTCTTCTTTTGTCTACTAAAATACGCTTTCATGTTTTCAATTACTCAACAATGTGATTCATTCAGAAACTTATTCTTGGAAGCTTGTGCTCAGCATGTTGCAGTAACTCGGAATGTATTAACTCGATAAAATTTGTACTCGATAGTGCCGAATGGATTTTTCTCGGTCTTCTATACTTGGTTATGTTAACTTTGCATTCAATGGTTTCATTGAGAAGGCTGGACTTGGTAACTCTGACTTCTCAAGCATCCAGTCACAGAACTTCTAGGTCAGTATTTTGACTTTTCAATCACGAAACAACTTGAAATGGTTTTCGAGCTTCAGTACTTTGCATTCTGACTTCGTACAATTTGATCTATGTAATTTTGAAATTGACACTTTACGTGCTTGGCACATTTCACATGATAATTTGTATTGCACTACAAAATAGTCCATGTGACTGAATTCTTTACTTAGATTTTCTGAGATATTCTACTTGGCATCTCAAACTTGGCTTTTAAGAATAACACCCAATTGTATTCGGCATTACAAAGTAGCCAATGTCCTCTTTCTTCCTCCCTTGTCATCTCATTCCCACCATGTCAGATGCCACTTGCTTTTTTGTAGGAAATCGTGCAGCTCTTGGCTTCTCTTTCCTCCCGTCTTTAATCAGTATAAGCCCATAAATATTTTTAGCTTATTTTTAATAGTTGGACTACCATGATTGAAATGACCAAGCCAACAATCCTAATCAGTTTAGCATTTCATACCATTATTTTATTTTCTTCTATGCCAATTGTTTCGGCCATGCTTACACAGATAGACTGAACTTCATACTTCAATTTCTTTTCTAACTTTTCTGTAAACACTTGCACTCGTGTTCACATCAATTTTTCATATAAACAACTCAACTACGCTATATTGATTTGAATCACAAAGTGGGCTGCTTTAATTAATTCGGTAGTCCAGATATCACCTTGCATTCGGTCTTTCTACTTTAAGAGGTCAACAGAGTTAACTAGAAGTGTTTTACTCTTTTAGAATTTGTATTCGGTAGAATTGAACTAAATAGTTATTCCACCCAAAAATTTATAAATAGAATTAAAATGAAATAATATTTATTCCACTCTAAACTTTCTAATGAAATTAAAGTAATAAACTTTATCTTATTCTAGAAATTTGTTACCGACTATAATTCATTACTCTGACTTTAGTCGGTCTCGACATTTTTAACATATTGATTAAGGGTGGCAATTTTCAACACGACACGTGAACACGACTGATGCGTTCGAAACTAGCAAGTATACTAGTCGCACAAGTAATAAAGTGATAAGTAAGATATCGTTCCCACGAGGATTGATTCTAATTGAATTTGTTATTTCCAGCAACAATAAACTAAACAGGGGGGATTTTTGTTGAATGCTTTACTAAATGAAATAAGAATGCAAGTAAAGAATAACAAAACAGAAAGTAAATTTGAATGAAAAATCAATGGGAGAAAGCTGGTTAAGGGATCCTTCTCTACCACAAGATATGGATTTGCGAATTAATTGTAGAATTGTCATCTAATTACAGCATTGAAGTTATCAACCGTAGATAATAACAAGCTCTATTACCCCAATCTTTCCTTACTTTGTTGTTAAATAAAACAAGCTCTTTATTTAATCTCTATCCATTAAACAACCTAGAACAAGCTCTCTGAGTTTAATTCAATGGATGCATTATGATAAGAAAGATAGGTTGATCTAAGCAATAAACACACAAGCTCGGATTATTTAACTTAGGTTATATTCTCCAATTGTAATCTCTGATCACAATTTTGCTACTAATGATTAGAAATTCAAGACAATTACGGATCAAGATTTCTAGTCTAGCAATAAATCACAACCAGATTATATTCAGTTGGCCACTCAAATACAATCAGCAAGCAATCATAAGCATTAAATATGGGAGAATACAAGCAACTTCAATTAGAGAATTGGATAACAATTCCTTACACAATCAACTTACAAAAACCATATCAGGGGCTTTGAAATCACCCTCAACCAATTCAGATTCAGTTACACATGTTTAAGAACGTGGTAAATACAATACAACATGGAGACATTCCAGAAAATGAAAGGGAAGGGAAAAACTTAGCAAATTTGATGTAATTCTCTTTGGATTGTAGTTCTTCCTCTTTCCAAGCTTCCTTTCTCCTTCAAGAACTCCAAGAGATGAAAGAATTCCAGAGCTGCAGCCTCCACCACGTTCTCCCCTCTTCAAGTTATGAAAATAAAACCCTAAAATGTGTTTAAATACTCTGCTACAGTGACTTGCTACAGTGCCCCGTATTATACATGCTACAGTGACTTGTGGAATTATATTTCTATACATCTCACACTGTTTTCATTACAACTTTTGGTACACTGAATGGATTTATAAACCGTAAATTTCTCCAGAAAATAGACTTCGAGAGCTTTCCAACGGTATATAATATGTCATCGGGTTCATTGTATATCAATACAATTAAATCCGAGAAGATGGTTGACTAGCAGAGGTGAAAATGAAGGGTTTTACTCCATTTTTGTGCAAGTTGCTCCAAAACTCCTACAAACATCAAAACCACACAAAAACATAAAAATACCAAGGAATATAGCAAAGAAACATGGACGAATTGATATGAAAATGATACATAAATAGATACTTATCAACGACTTGACACGACACAGGTTTAAGCAGGTTTAGGTTTTGACATATTTGTGTTCGTTTCGGAGATGTCAACCAGTTTAATATTGTGACGTGTTCGGGTTGAGAGTCTTCAACACGCGAACACGATTAAAACACAACACGATTATGATACGAACACGGTTATGATACGAACACAATTATTACACAAGTAATACGAATAACACAAATGCATATTATATATGATTGACACGATAACACGATTAACACGAATATTGACACGACTACAAAATAATATTAAATTTAAAAATACTAAACTTAGTATTGTAGTTTTAGACATTTTAGTCCCTACATGTATCCAAATTTTAAAAACTTAATAAATGTTAAAACTTGTGATATTTTTGTCATTTAACAAAAGTTGGAAACATAATTCTGTAACGTGTCATAATTGTGTTAAAGGACCATAATCGTGTTAACAGGTCATAATCGTGTCAATCGGGTTGTATCAATAATGTAAACGTGTTTTAATCGTGTTAGACGGGTTGTGTTCGTGTCGAACACGAGCACGACCCGTTTATTATTCATGTTAGCGTGTCATGTCGTGTTACCTGTTTAATAATCGTGTCGTGTTCATTTTGAGTCATAGTGACATGAATAATAAACGGGTCGTGTTCGTATTGAGTCAACATTTATCGTGTCATAGCTCGACACGACCCGCGAACACGAATTGCCACCCATAATATTGATCTAACATCCTCACAGATTGTACTTCACGTTACATGTGATCTTTATATTTTTCATACAATTGTCATATTCCTATTCAATTTGACAGGAACCCACGTGCGATTATGTCTTTATTCAAACTGTTCCAATTCAAACTGTTCCAATTCAAACTGATTAGAACCTACTAATGATATGTTGTTCCAATTCAGACTGATCGGAACCCACCAAAATATATTCCGATTCAAATTGAGTGAAACCTAACGAATTGATTAGAGAGAGCAGACTTCTTCTTCTTCTTTTCTTTTTTTTTTTTTTTAACAAGAGTATATTGCCATATCACTTGTTTTGCCTGATATCTCTCTCTTCCTAGCCATCTGAAGTACCCAACTTCGAAAGGCCTTCTATGGCTTACCATTCACCATTTAGACGTATTTAGCCACATGAGCATGACTGAATCAAAGCTAAATTTTCTTTAAACTGTAATCATTCGTCCACTCATTCATATGAAAGAAATATAATTTATTGCTTAATATAATAAACCTCAAAGGATTAAGCGGCATAAAAGAACTTAATCTTCAAGGGATTATTCAACTAAATACAATGACTTTATTTCAATAATCTTTAAGGGATTATTCAACCTATAAGTGAAATTTAATCTAAAGAAAACAAAATGAAAGATATTGACTTACTGATAATGATTCTGAAATTTTGAATTGATTCATTCGGTTTCAGATCTTTTTTACTTCTTGTTGACTGAGTCAAATCTCTATGCATTCATTCCCAGCTACAATTTCACTTGATTATTTTTTCCCATCTCATACTGAAGTATGCTAGTGTCAGACCTTAAGAGATGGTATCAATGTAGTCATCATCACTTGTATCCTAAAACCTTTTTGTTTGGACTCGACCTTACTGACACCTTGTTGGGCTTATTGTGCTTGCACAATGAACTCATGTAGTTTGTCTTAATGAATCAATGCTTCGATCTGATTTCTCAAGTTATAACAATCAGCAGTATTATGGCCAAAATCTTCATGGAAGTCACAATACTTCCTTTTGTTTCTTTTCTCTAGACTTCCTCTAATTGGGGGCGACTTCTTGTAAAAATTTTGTTCCCGCATTGTAACAAGTATTTGTTCCTTGGTTGCTGTCAAAGGTGTGAAATATTTGTATTGAGTAGAGCATTTCTGTCTATTTGAATTTTGCCCGATGGTAGAATCGCGTTCTGTGATTCTGGATTTTCTTCCAGACTGACTATCTTCCCGATTATCATCTCTATTCTTTCGTTTACTAGTCAGACCGAAGAACTCTCTTTTTGCCTGAAAAAGTTATTCAGCTTCAGCCATCTTTAATGCACGCTCGTAAGCCTCAGAGTATGATCTTGGTTTATTTTCCTGAAAAGAAAACCAAAGCCTACTCAAGCGTATGTTATGAGTGATTTTGTCTAATGCATATTGATCTTCGGAAGCATCAAGCTGTATCACATCATTATGAAACCTATTAACAAAGCTTCGAAGAGACTCTCCCTCTTCTTGGTGGATTTCCAAAAGCGAGGAAACTTCCCGCTCAAGACTTTTGGCCCCTTGAAATTGGTTAGCAAACTCTCGGTACAGATGTGAGAAAGAATGGATACTTCTTGGTCGTAGCTTTCTGTACCATGTTCGAGCTGGACTTGCGAAAGTTAAAGGGAAAGTCTTACACTTCCCATCATCAGAAGCCCCTTGCACGTCCATTAGCTCTTTATATAGTTGAATATGAGCCAATGGATCAGACTACCCAGTATATGGTGCTATTTGCAGCATGGTAAACCTCCTTGGTGGTCTGACTCATTCTACTCTCCCAACAAATGGTGATTCTAACTCTCTCAAAGGATCATAGCCTCTAGTCTAAGTGTTATTTGAATCATGAAGGTTGTCAATTTGTTCCTTCAGATATCGAACTCTGTCTTGCCATTGATCTACTTGGTCAAGGCCTTTTTTATCATCCTTTCGCTTAGATTGCCTTCGTGCATCAAGTGAATACCTTATATCACTTCTGTCGAGAGTTTCCCCTTGAGTGTAGGTGCTCCCTGATGCACTCTTTGTGATCGATCTTGCATTCTTATATGTCAACGAGTCTCTTCTAGAGTTATCCCGATGTCTACAACGAGAATCAATAGCATTGTCATCTTTTGGCTCCTTTCCCTTCTCATGCTTGGATGGATCCTCATGGCTTTGGTGATCATGAACATGCTTTGTCTCTTTGGTTTTATTTATCTGCTCCATCATTTCCTTCATTTTATCATGCATCTCACGATTCTGTTGGGTCAGGTCTCTCATTTTCGCATTAGCATTAGGAGCCTTTGACTTTTTGGCCCCAACGTTTACTTTCGTCGTTTTTCCTCGTGGTTTCTTTCCCTTTACAATTTCTCGCAAAGTTTCACCAATGTTTCTCGTATCCCGAGTTTCTGAAACTATTGCCATGTGAACCTCATCCAAATTTGTAGTAATGACTTTTTGTCTGTATCTCCCCACAAACGACGCCAACTGTAGACACCAAAATTTCGTCTACTTGAAGAATACATGTGGTAAACTTGTGCGAGAGCCGAGCACCTACTGAACAGAAGAAAAATGGTCAGAGGATTAGCCAATGGGAAGTGCCGGCTAAGACTCTCTGACATTCAAGTCAGTGACTGAAAGAAATGTGTTTAGTTGAGAGTGTTCTATCCTCCCTTACCCTAAGTCCTGGCGTTCTTTTATAGTGGAGTCTTAGCTATTTTTAACTCTTGTTCAACAAGGATTTAGTCATATATGATAGACTCTAATTTCGAATTTAATGTCTATCAGGATGAAGATAACCCTCATGATTCTGATAACAATCAGTTTTACCGTATCATCTTCAATCTCGACTAGGAGGGATCATATAAGTAGTCGATAATTTCGAATTCGGAATCTATACTCGGTAGATGACTTATTTAGCTTATCTTGAAAATTCAAATTCAAATTCATCTATTAGATAATTTTGACTTGGAAGCGTTAGTAAACTCAGATGCTTTACTTGGTAAATTGAGTTCCATCAGCCTTGAACTCAACACTACCGACCTGATATACTATGAACTTATGAAAAGTTTACCTGATATACTCTGAACTTATGAAAAGTTTCACTCAGTAGCTGTATAAAGATTCTATTCGGTGATTTTATATCACTCTAAAATTCAGATCAATTGACATTGTAGAATCTTGAATATATAAATAATAGCTTATTAGAGTATGATTTGAGATAAAAGTAATAAATCATCAATCCCAAATAAAGAAATGGTTGGATTTCTTCGAAACAAGATCCTTCAATCCCATATGAAGGCCGGCTAGCACGAGACATGTAGACCACAGCAGAGATCATCAAGGAATAAAATAAAGATATTATTATTGATGATTTTGTTTGAAATCATTTTTCGACAAAACCAGGTGGGTTCGCTTATCTTCCTCGCCTGCCACATGGCAGCCCCTCAAAGTCCCAAAACACAGCCCTGGGCCCCATCCCTGTCCACTGACAGATATGTTCTGCCGACATTTGCCTTTACGTGCTCATCCATAATTTGATGTTACCTGATTTGATATCTTACGTGCAATTATTATTCTTTCCCTCTATTTTATGTAAATTAATGGATTTTATTCCCAAAAAAATAAATATATAAAATACCCATTGTGAGATTTTTATTCAAACGGTTTCGGCGAACTGATCTTCTTATTAGAGTCGGGGTTTCACGATACTATAGAACCCATTGCATATTTAAAGAATAAAATATTAAATTATTATGTTTTATATGTTGTACCTGAAGCAGAAAATTGTTCGGTAACTAGGCCGACTCGTTGGATCCACAAGGACAACTAATAAATGTGGCATTTATGAGGATGCTTCTAGGCGATTTAGTGTAATGTTTCAATGACCACTGACATAATGTTACATGCAATAATTGTAGTGTTTATCTTGTCGAATTTATAACACAAATCGTGATATTTATATTGCCGAATCAAAAAGTTACTTATCAAGATATGCTATATAATTGATTAAAGGTTCATTAGATTGATCGTGATGATAATTATTAATGGGATTCATATAAAAAATAAATTGTTCATTAATTTCAATCAAAATGAGATTAATGATAAATAAACCGCCCTTGTGATGATGACGTCAAAGGGTTTCGCCCACAGATCTTTTTATCAGAATATTATTGATGGGATTTAATTATGGATGTGATAAATGCAGTAAACTTTAGCACGTGTGACAGATTTCCATTGGTTAGGACCTTGAATTTAAGTTTAGGACATAGCGCAGGATAACGTTCAATTTTGTTGATGATTGTAATAAACCAATTATAGGAAGTCATAATTAGAGGAGGACGAGGGTTAATTAATAAAACTTAAATAATTAATTTATATATATATATATAATTAGAAGAAGAAGAAAATTATTGTGAGTAAAAGATCAGAGCTTCAAAAACTTTTGATGCTAACCACTCCACTATAGCCAGCGGTTGGCGGACCTACATAGCTTGCCAATTACCAATAACTGTCAAATCAGTGGGCGAGTTTGATAGATAGACAACCCAATAATGATGATTTAAAAAGAAAATCACAAGGTGGCTTGATTTGTTTTTGCAAACAGTTTCCCTTACAATATAAATCTAACTATTCAAGATGAATTTATTATGCGATATTTTCCTCCAAGTGTTCTTCTAAACCGATCTCCAAGTTTCAGAAATGTTTTATGTATTTGAGAATTAAGAAAAAGAGAAACTTAAATTTAAGAGCTTAATTTATTGATGCATAAAATGGAAACAAAGAAAGAATGAAGTAGCTAGAGATGCTTGGCATATGTAGGTCATAGAGAAGAAAGCTTTGAGCAGTTAAGAAATCATTATCGATGGTCCAAGTTTTGGATGTAGGTCAGATGGGTTCTTCTGTTCTGCTCGCGATGATAATGATAGTGAGCATGCTGATAGTGACAAACAAATGAAAACTTATATAAATTAAATAAATAATTAAAGCAAATCGCGGCTTAAATATTTGTTGATGTTGCCAATTTTGTATATATTAATTAATCTGTGTGCATGCATTAATCCCGGGACTCTAATTAAACTGGCCTAAAGTTGTATTTACATGGGCAAGGGCAGCTTTTTTGATAAATATTCATGAGGGTAAGCAATTTCTTACTTCAATTCATTGTATGATTACTATTGTTAATTCATGATGTAAACATGATAGCAAAGTTAGATATTTTTTATGAAATTAGCATAATCTGATTCAAAGTGTAATCTCATTTCATTCTCACCACTTGTGGAGCACATCCAAATCAAGTTGAATGCTAGGCTGGAAGAAGCTGGATTTTCCTCCTATTTGTCACTCTTCCATTTAACCTAATGTTCGGTCAACAAATCAATTCAATACTAATCCAACTCAAATGGCCAATTTATTTTCTGGGTTTTAGATGGTTTGTGTATTTCGACTATAGTGAAAATTAGTGAATGTGAATATATACTCTCATTTTCCGAAACAATTTATTCTTATATATATGTATTCTTTTTAAGAGATTAGTTGTTTAAGACATTTGTTGATATATTACAAACCAGTCAGGCCGAAAAGGAAATGTTGTTGGTTTCATTAATTTTTATATTTTTTAAGAGGCAATTCAAAGTTCAAACAAGATACGGTCAAAAAAGTACAAAGATATAAAAGAATAAAACTAACAAACAAGAGCAAAAATTCTTAATTTGTTTAACTAAATAATAAATTTATGATGACCCAATAACATATATTGAGAATAACAACACAAATGTGTAATCTATATGTGAAAGGCCAAGACAAGACCAAACAAATTGCTTGAAGACATAATCTTTCTGTTTTGTTATTGAACGAAGAAGAGCCATATGATCATCAACAGCAAACCATATATCAAATGTGATATTAACACGCAATTCTTTTTATATAGAATATAATAACACCAGTAAACGCATCTATGTATCTCTTGCATGAAGCTTTATATTATGTATAATTATAATTTCAGTACTATCTTGGAGGCTTGCTATTGTGCCCTACTACCAAACTTTTCAACGACTCTATCTAGTCGGCAATGAAAAGCTCTTGAATATTGAAAAATCCGTCAAAGGTGGTTCATTGCCTCACAATAAACAAAAAATTAAAAATCCCTATCATCAGAACAAACTAAGATCTTCCTAGGAGGTTTCATTTGGCAGCTTTTAATAAGAAAGGAACATAAAAAGTTTAAGCATAGAATTTATGTCGTGGGAAATTCTGTTGGCTTGCTGCCTGCTGCCAGTTGGAGTGTTTGGGCAGCAGCGGCTATGGCTACTGTGTATGTTTTACTCTATTATTCTAACCACTATCCCATCAACCAAATGGGCGTGCTTTAAAGCAGTACTTAAAGGACAATAATTCCATTAAAATGCTACAAACAAGTAGATTACAAATGATAAAATGACAATCGAAAAGAGCATATGCAGATACAGAAAATGCATGGTAGCATGCCCGATGGATCTTCTGTCAAAGACAAGGATTTATCATCCAAACCAAAGCTAATGTGTTTGATCTTATACATTATTTTACTCTTGACTTATAATACGCAAGTAAAGTAATGGAATCATTTCATTCTCCCTTTGAAATAATATAAACATACATACCCAGATGCTAATTATGCATTATATATATATACAAAATGGCGTTTGCTGAAGCTTATTTTATACACACACACACACACACACACACACACACACACACCCACCTTCGAATCGACCCTTTGGGCCGTTTGTTTTGAATATGGCATTCCATTACTCTGATGTTATGTATTTCCCGAACATAGATCCGCTCTATATTAGAGCCAGAAGGCCCATACAAGCCACAGTGTCGTTTTGAAGCCTTTTATAAACCCATTTTGTCCATTAACAAACAGCCCGTGTCTCCCCTCATTGTAATTTGTAAGTTTGTAACAAATATAACTCATTAATTATGAGTCGCTGTATTTGGCTCCATTTTTATTTTTATGTCACAGTTACTCTAAAGTAATCCTATTAAAGAGAGAATAAATCTAAATAATTAAACACATGTTATTTACTATGTTGTGAACCTAGTTGCCTTAAACACTTAGAATCATAATTGACTTGCTATGTTATATTAGAATTTTGTAATCAAAGTTAATTTTGTTTGATATTATATATTTTTCTTTAATTTTATAAAAGTATGTTATTTTTCGAATTATAGAGAAAGAACTCATTACATGGGAAGACTATTTTGACAAACAACTAAGATATAATTGAGCTAAATTTTTTGTATTTCTTTTATGTTCATAATTTGTATTCGAAGCAATCAAATCTAACCTATTTTTGTTAGGGAACAATCTTTCAATATCATAATTTTGTTTTAATTTGTATATAGTTGATTATTGAAGATGCTTCATGCCTTGCAATCTGAACTTAATCTATCTTATTTTTGTTCGGAAAATTGATTATTGAAGATACTTGATTAAGCTCTAATACTAAGTATCTCGGGAAAAAAATATCATAAGGGTAACTTATTGTAAACGAAGTAGAGCAGTCAGGATTTAATAATTACGGTACGTCCACTACATGTAACGTCAGCATCGATCCACGTTGCGTTCAGCCACTCGACGGGGAAGGGGCCTGCTTTTGTGGTGACGAAAAGACACGAGACGTCCCCATCCCAATAAATTCACTTTCATTTCTGGGCACTACTGAGTCACTGACCTGTGAACTTAGCTCTCATTCCTCTGTTGGCCCGTGGATTGCGGTAAAAAACTTTCAAGTATAATAAACGGAGGTAATTGGATTAATTCCAGAACCAAATTTCCCCTATGTTAGTATATATGTTACCTAAAAGTTATATAGAAATCACTTACCGAAAAGATGGATCAAATTCACCCCACAAGTACTCAAGCGTTGAGAATAACTTTTTAGAGATGGAAGAATTTGGGTAGACAAAGCATCATGGGATGGAGATGTGGATGTGGGGCTAGAAATTTCACTTTCATTTGATGGGGCTTATTTTGCTAAAATTATATTTAGATAATAATTTCTATTAATTAGGAAGTGATTTGTTATTGATTTGGTTATTACATATCATATTTTCATGATTTCATGATTTTACGTGATTTGTTGTATTGCCTCTTTAAAGATTGTTTTAGATTGGATAATATAAAAAAAATTCGTTAATGTTTGATTCCTTTCGATTATTTAGGTTAGAAAACTACAGTTGTATCAAAGCTTGTAACATATTTAACTTTCTAGTTGTTAATTCATATGATTATAATCTTCTAAGAAATAGTTTCCATCTGGGTTTGGGATACAAATATTTTCACTTAGTGTATATCCGAGTTTAATTGGCACTTGGATTGATCCTTTCGCATGGAAAGATAGTATAAATACTTCATATATGTTTGATAATTGGGAAAGAGATTGATGCCATTGTGGAAATCATATGTGATGATTACCGTAAAATTGTAGGCAAACCCATATACATGTATAAGAGCTTAGGTTAATTTATATTATCCCTCTTTCTCTTGCCTCAGTCTGTACGTACACACCCAATAATTTGTAAAGCATCGAGTAGATGTCTTTTCTGTCTCAGTGTTTCCCTCCTTTACACAGAATTTCAAACATCATGAAATTCATTCACAAGCAGAAAAGCAAAAAGACAGATGATGTACTACAAGAGAATTCAGAGTCATGCGGAGGAACGGTGGCTTGGTCCCTAAGTTTTTTTCAACCCATCTATAATTCCAATTCTCTGCCCATCTCTGCTTTCCAACAAAGTTTCTTCTTGCCAATCATTTTTCTTTTTCATCGTGAGAACAATAATAGTAAATTAGTAATGGTAATACTGTGTTAATTATACACATTGCACGTGCTGAAACTCTTCGAAGTCGGAGAGATTTAATTGTTTGTGCTCTTCAATTAATTAATAGCCTATATATTGAAACAACTCAGGAGGAATAGGCAAAGAAGAAGATGGTGAGTTGGGTAGAGACAGCAACTTCCAATTATTTAATTTTCTTATAGCAGATTCAGTGGCAGGTCTTCCAAGGTCAAGAAAAAAAAATAATAAAAAGGGTGATAGTACTTCAATTTTTTTTTTAACTTGCCAATAAGATATATAGGAAATGTGTCAGCAGAAGAAGTTGGATTAAATTGATGAAATCAGAGATACACTTGTTAGCATTAGGGGGGGCAGGAAACGAAGTGAACATTTGAAGAGAAGCTTCTGAGATTTGAGGTCCTCTCCTGACCACAAAGCCTAGAGCGGAAGGCATTAGATTCTCAAAAGATTCAAGAAATCGAGAACGAAAAGACTTATAACTAGCCAAAGTCCTTGAAGAAATTCTGTTACATCTTCCCTCTTCACACCCACTGGGCTTATATGGGCCACTTGACTGCAGCCTTTTACAACATTGCTGATGTTTATGAGGGCCTCTTTTGTGGATCTGGAATCATCGAAGCCCGACAACACTCGCAGATTGGATCGGAAGCTAATTTTCTAAATGCACTCACTGGCCCAGCCCAGCCCAACCTACGAGAAACTTTTGTTGCATTTACATATTAACAAGTTTAATCCAATCAATTGCTAGGCGAGACAAGAATGTGAAGAGCTTCATAAATCATTTATGAAACGAGCTAAGATAACTGTCAAGTAGTATGGTAGTTCATAGTTATATTTTTACAGTTTACACTTCCTAAACCCAAAATCTTGTCTTCCGCAATCACTACTCTAACATTTCCCACCAAAGCCCTAATTGAATTGACATTTTAATTCTCAAACCTTCCATGAAAGAAAAAGACTTAGCTTTAGCCTAAACCCTACAATTTGGGGAAAATTGGCATGGACGCCAAGGACATCCTGGGACTGCCCAAAACTCAGTTGCAGATAACTCAAGAGAAGAAATCTCGACCCCAGAAGGAACCCCAAAGGAAACCCGATGGCATCTCGCGCGAGGTAATTGGTTTAATTATATGTGAATTTCGGTCACTTTTTTTTTTTTTTGCTTTGTTTGATTTTGTTTTTCCTAAATTTGGCGTTGAATCGTAGGTTTATGCGCTTACCGGCGGCCTGGCGCCGCTTATGCCATCCATTGATGTGTCTCAGTTGAAGAAACGACCACCGTCGGATGAAAAGGTATTTCAAATTGGTTACTTTTTGAATTGTGTGTACTTGGTGATTACGCATCCGTTACAATTCGGCAATGTTAAAATGTTGGACGTTGTTAGTTGATGTTTCGGAATGGTTCAACCTGGAATTATGATGATGTGATTTCTGAAACAACAAAAATAATGACAAAAATTGATCCTTTGCATTCAGATCACTTGGCAGTGGCTTCCTTTCACAAGTTCTGCTCGAAAAGATGATTTGAAGCTCTACCATTGGGTAGGTTTTTGTAATTTTTGGATGTTATTGTAAACTAGCTATGTGGGCAATCTGAGAATGAGTGTTTAAGATGTCTTGTGGTCTCGTATATCTCTTCAGGTTAGAGTTGTGAATGGTATTCCACCAACAGGTGACTACTCTTTTGCCAAATATAACAAGGTATCACAAACTTGCTCTCATCTTTTCGTTATTCTAACAACAATTTGTAGTGCTGTTATTTGATTATTTTCTTTGAAATTTTTACTTAATAGTTGAATCTGTTCGTTTATTTGGTTTTTGCAGTCTGTTGATGTTATAAAATACACAAATGAGGAGTATGAGAAGCATTTAACTGATCCTGTAGGTATCAACTCAAGATTAAATTATTGTACTTTATTATCCTAATTTATGAGGACTGTGCGAAAAAATTTGGAAGGGGAATTATTTTTCCCATTTGTACTGATAATACCCTGTCGATAGTATTTGCTTATTTCTTTTTTGATACATGTGTTGGTTAGATGTGGACCAAAGAGGAGACAGATCAATTATTTGACCTGTGTGAAAGATTTGATCTTCGCTTCATTATTATAGCTGACAGGTTTCCATCATCTCGGTCTGTGGAGGAACTGAAGGATCGTTATTATAGTGGTACTTTTCTCTGTTTGCTGGGCTTATCATTAGTTTTTAACTTTTCTCTGTGTGAAAGGTTTGATCATTTATTGTTTGATTTGACACTTGTGAATATAGTACTTTTTCTGAATTGATCTTTAAGGACCTATTGATCGCTTTTGATGGTTATGACACTTTTTATTGTGTAGTATCTCGGGCTATACTAATTGCTAGGGCTCAATCTCCTGCCGATGTTTCAGCTCACCCTCTTGTTAAGGTGTGATTGCTTTATAGGCGTAACTTTTAGATGAATGTACTACAGCTACAATTTCAACTTTGTCATTTCCCTTTTTGATTTAATATTTGGTAAATTGGATTCGAAGTGTGATATCATGTTGTTGTTACTGGTTTAGTTTTTGGGCTTTCTGTCTGTGCAGGACCCTTACAATGTTTCACAAGAGATAGAACGCAAGCGTGCATTGTCGATGGTCCTCTCGCAAACTAAACAGCAGGAGCGTAAAGATGCTGAGGTTTTCATTTTACTCTGCACTCTCATTAGTAAATCTGTAATGTTAACATTTCAGCACCGATGTGAATTTGAAATGTTTAATAAACTGAAACAATATTTTTTCTCAGGTTTTGGCTGAAGCAAAAAGAATAGCCGAGTCACGCATGGCAGCACGGGTATGTGTTGGTCTAGATATGTGGTTTTGTTTCTCTCCCACAATTAATGATGTTCACATTATGACTAAAGGGAGATGTGTTTTTATGTCCTATTTGAAACAAAAATAGCAATCAGAGGCAGGAAATTTGTAAACTAGTGCTTGTTATAAATGGCAATGATATCTCCGATTTGTGCTCAACCGTAGTAAAACAGTGTCTTTCTGCTTGAGCAAACATGCATCCATGTACGGTTATGTTTGTTTCATATAATTACCAATTTTTCTGCCTTTTTAGGCTGCTGAAGAGGCTCAGATGCCTGTTGCATCTCATGTGGGTTCAGAACCCGCTGACAGGGCTATTGTTCCTAGCGATACTTTATCACCTTCATTAAATGTTCAGCTTCCTTCGGCAGTGGTTGCACCTTCAACTTCAATACTGGCTGATAGCGCTTCTACTTTGGCTTCTCTGCGCATGGTATGTCTAATAATTGGTTCCCAAGTTATATTCTCTCTCTCTCTCTCTCTCTCTCTCTCTCTCTCTCTCTCTCTCTCTCTCTCACCTTCCTCTGGTTGGAAAACATGGTTCATCCTTTGTAGGCACTAACATTTTTTTAGCTTCTTTTTCTGTGTTCTGCGATTATTTATTTCACTGAAAATTTTGTGGAGGATGCGCCTAACTGTCAACTGTTGTTTGGAATGCCATCCTCCTTCCCCGTCTCCCTTGTGCCACTTCTGTAAAGTTTTATCTCTAATATCCGTGTGCTTATCATGTATTCCACTGATTGGAAAAATGTGCAGCTTAGGGTTTATTTGAGGACCTATGCATTGGAGCAGATGGTGCAAGCCGCAAGCTCATCTGCTGGACTTCGAACTATCAAGCGGGTTGAGCAGACGTTACAAGATCTTGGGGTTTGTTTCTTTTTTCCTGAAATGTTAATGCATGCAGATACTCATTGTTTATAATGCTACTTATTGTTGATAATATTTTTATAATAAGTGGATGGTAAGACTTTTATAATTTTTTTTTTTTAATTCATTTTACTTCTTTAGAAAGTATGAATCAATGAGATGCACAATCCTTGCACTGCTGTGAATCTTCCATCAATTTGATGTTATTTAAATTCCATCAATGAATTGTATCAATATTAAAACTGATAGCTCTTGAAATCTTTCACAGGTTAATTTAAAACCTAAAGTTCCAACTAAAGCCGTTTGTGCAGAGCATCTTGAATTAAGAAAAGAAATATTGACTCTATTAAATCTTCAGAAGCAGGTAGTGTGTATATAAAATTATTCTCTAGAATGAGCTTTCCTTTGTCTTTTTCCTTTTTTTTTTTTTTGAGTCATATTTAAGCTTTCAAGTTGACAAATGTGCACACATTGGTAAAGATTTGAAAGAAAAGAAATGGGGTTTTTGCCTTCATTTATTGATCTTGACATGTTTGACTTGTGGGCATGGTTAAGCTGCAATATAAGGAGGCAGAAGGTTCATCTTACCGTGATGGTGCATACATTGACATGCCTGGCACTCCGAAGGTTACTGAGCTGATTATTTATTATTTAGTTTTTAATCATCTGGCCTAGTAAGCATGCTATTCCTAGTATTAAATCTGAAACAATTCTGAAACCGTTCACAGCGTTCGCAACGTGGTGGGGATCAGGATCGTACATTTGTTCCAGACTCCATAAGTTTTGGAGGTAACACATTTCAGTCTTCCCTTGAATTTGTTCCTTGTATAAGTAATTATGAACTGTAATTCAATGTTTTATTGGAATTTCAGTGGATAGAGTTGGGAAAAGGGACCAGAAACGTAAGGTACATTACAATTTGCTAATTAATTCTACGCTGTTGTGCTTTGACTTTCCCTTCTAGCTACAGATCTTTGAGGGTTTTAATATAGTCTTTTTTAACCTGTGAATTTAAGGGACCTGGAAGATTATCAGAGGTGCCATCATCACCAGCTCATAAAAGGCCTAGAAAAATGAAAGCGTCGGATCTATAATTTTGGAGGTGGCATAACCTTATTTTATTTTATTTTATTTTTTATCTATCTCGCTATCTTGAACTTAAGGCAAGGCATTATTTGAGACAGGACCTTGCTCCTCAGGTTTGACCAAACTTACTGGGTGGACAAATGTGGCAAGCTGCAGAATCTGTGGGAGGTGTTCCAAGGATATTGTAAGAACTAACATAGTTCAATTTAGGATCCTTAAGTTTGTTCACTTTTGTAATATAAATTACAGTCCAAATTGGGATGATTCAAGTGGGAGCAATATGACGTTGAGAACTGTGCTTCAAAATATGATGTTCGTCGATAGTGAATTCTTCATCTTCCCATGATTCCATGCCAGGAAGGAGACCCTTATTTTTTTAAGAGGTGCGGCACAGGTCGCACAGGATTTTCATGCTTGTATGATTCGTGTCACGTATATATATAATCTTGTGCAAGAGTTGTTTGCATCATCTAAGAAGTTTCTCGCATGCATAAGAGTATTTCTTTGCCTTTTTTTTGAAGTGAGCTGCTATCTATTGTGTTAGATTAAAATTGGATGAGATAAAGCTGGCTGAATTAGGTTAAATATTGTTTGAATTTCACATACTAATTCAATAAATACCGGTATAGATGAAGTTAACTATGTTTTAGTTAATTTTTGAATATTTTTAATCTTAATAAATTACCCATATATAAGTAAACTAAAAAAAAAGCGTCAGTGATAATATCTACTGTTATTGGAAATGGATATTTTAATTAATTGTATAACCGTTTTTAATGAAAGCAGGTTTTTCAGAAGAAATTTCTTTGAAGTTTTGCTTTTAGAGTAATGGTTTATGTATAACATATAACGTATGCATATGACCAAATTGACGGCTAAATAAAATATAATAATAAATAAAAATTAAAATACATGGTATATAATGATTTTATTAATAAGACTTTGTCATATCAGTGATATAGAACGAGATATACAGATAAATTTATATATTTAGAGTTATTAGTTTGTTTTGTATTATATTATTATATTCTCTTAAGAGGGATTCTTTAGCATGATCTCGTCTCCCAAAGTTAGCGACTTTATAGGGAAAAAAAGAACAAAGGGTTAATTAAATTTGCCTCCTAAGATTTGAGGAAATTGCGTTGTCTGTTGTGCTTTTGAAAATATTCAAAATTGGATGACCGTGAGACTTGACAGAAAAATAGATAATAGTAGGTTTAACGGTAACCCAACCCTATCAGAAAACAAAAGGACGAAACTATCCTCGTTTTGGCCAGGATTTGACCAAGTTAGGCAATGACAAAACAAAAAAAAGAAAATCAAAATAGAGGGAAAAAAAACCCTCGTCATTCTCTCATGTCTCTCTGCCCTTTTCAATCAATTCCACATCGGTTCTTTGTCTGTTTTTAAACAATCAATTCAAAAAAATAAACCATACCATCGAAATGTTGTGCACACATTATATAGATCCCAAAAAATTGGCTTATAAGGAAAGATGTCCAAGTGTTTATAAGCTCAATTTTCAGGCTCTACATGAATAATGTAGGATTTAATTTAATCATTACATGAAAGAACCTTTGAAAATGTAGTTCACTTAAATCTTCACTCTTTCAATCCTTCGCATCAGTATTCTTCTTTTTTGAACTATGTTTGGGTTCAATCTTGGTAAGACAAATCCTGACATTAGATCCAAATTCGAAGAAGGGTGTGTGGTGGTTGGTTGGGTTGTGGTGTTTGAGGGTATGGCAACTAGATAGGTGGAATTTGGGGGTGTGACGATGAATGTGGGTTGTGGCGGCTCACTGGGTGGCATTTGATGATATGGTAGCTAACTGGGTGGCGTTTTGTTATCAGCTACTGTAAACAAATTAGCGACTATGGCAGGGTGGTACACTCCGCTCTCTTGTGACCTTTACTCTAATCAAAAGACTAAGCTTTTGAAGCGTCACTCGCAGGACGACATGGCCAGGCCGAGTCAGAAAAGCTTTGATGACTGAAGGTTCATATTAGGGAAAGGAAAGTTAGGGGAAGAGGGGGTTGCCCTCGACCCCATCTTCCAATTCACTCCAATAGACAGGCACAGTTCTGGAATCATAGCAATTTTGTCACTTTAATGTACCTATTGGACAGCAACCCTTTTGGGGGTTGTTTAGGGATTGATTCACGCTGCATAGATTGACTGATTGCAGAAAACCTTCCACTACCAGGCGATCGTGTTTTTCACTGGATTTCTCGTCACTTATGTCAGTATTCTTACTTATGATATCTCCACGTGTTGTCACCAAAAACCTTCCTCGATTGACCGAACGTTCCGCTATTGACATTTGAAAAAGCAGCATTCAAGGTCTTGTCACTTTGGTGAAGAAAATCATGTATTGGTTCAGGCAAATCCATTATATTAAAATAACAACTAAATAAATTGAAATATTTTCATGACTTTATTGAACCGACCAGGATAGAAATACCCTCTTGTTTTGAATTCAGAAATGAAAGGGGAATAATTGAACTGTCTTATTCTTATTAAAAAAAAAAAGATAGAGAATAAAGAGGCTTCTCGTTTCGATTTAGAATTCTTTTTGAAAATTCAACTAGCTATGAGACGTAAGACTTTTATAGTCATGTGTGGTAGCAATGCCAAACCAAATACGATGAGTAATGGTTGCAAACCCCCTAAAATAAGACGAATGTAGAAATCAACATTGAAGCGATTTTAAGAGAAATAAATGACTTAAAGATCTGCTCAAATAATATTATTAGAATATAAGTGTCTTTCTTATCTTCATAATTAATAAATTTAAATGATAAAAGATCATACCTATAAAGTTTTTTAAAATAAGGACGAGTGAATTAAAAAAAAAAAGAGGAAAGTAGAAGCACAATGACAACAAAAGACAAAGGGAGGATGCAGATGAAAGATAAACTTTTAATATTAAAATTATTAAACAAATCAAACCCATTGGATTAGATTAGATTGGATTTAAATCAATCTAAGGTTTAAAATTTATCACTTATTTATTGATTTTTAAATCAATTTAAAAATGTAATATAAGAATATTAACATATAATTATCAAATTATCCTTATCCCGTTAACTAATGATTATTGACTGGCGGTAGGGATACTTTGGAAATTTCCGAAAATCATGGGGAAACGTGATTTCCCCAAACCTTAGGGGCAAATGGAATTAACCCAAAAGCAAATTGATTTGCTCTCGAGTTGCCGAATGGCCTCCAGGTCCTGCCAGCCAACAGAGCTCAGTGGGTAATTGGACCCGCTAATGTCAAGTGAACCGCAAAATCAAGTCTTTCATGTTATTTTGTGGTTCACGACTTCCAAGGCTGAATTGAAATTGATGTCAGACCAAAGAATATTGATCTCCTTGAACCTTCGAAACAGAGGTGGGGAACATGCAGGCACTCATTGCTTTCACCTCCTCCCGCTTTCTTCCCTCTTCCACTCTCCATGCAAATGCAAAACGCTTTCGCTCTGTACCTGCTTGCAGCCTAAGAAAGCCGGCCACAACTAGTCTCATCAACGCTTGGCCATCCCTCTCTCTCTCACTTTTCGGTTCAGGTTTCTTCCTGGGTCCTCTTATTGATGGACTTCACTCAAGGGTGAATCTTGTGGTATATGAAAACGGCTCCATCAACATCGGTCCCCTGCACACTAATATCTGGGTCAGTTGTCTTGTTTTCTTGTTCTTTTGGTTCTTTTGTTTCAATGCCGTTGTTTTACTTTACTGGGCCTATTGGGGATTCTTTAATTTTTATAAATTCTTTCAGATTACTTCAATTGTTTTTCATCCGTTTAACGTTCCTAGGTTCCTCCTTTGCTTGGATTGTTTTATTGCACTGTTGGGTTGATGCAACTCTTATTGGATGAAAGAGCCTCTTCAGAGGTTCCAGAAGGAAGCCTGGAAAAAACAGTTTTCTCCTTAATGTGAGTATTAATGCTACATATTTTTTTGGTTAATGTGAGCATTGGTAATAGGAAAAGCAAGAAAAGAGAAGAAAATGTTCTGTACCATTAAGTCCTCTTTGCCTTACTTGTACGATCAACAAACTGATTGCTGCAAGCATGTATCAACTTCTGCAATCTCCTTCAATGTAGTGTACTGGTGCTATTCATCGAATTAAGTGCTGAACTATATAAAGCTGGAGTAGCGGACAACATTGTGGCCTACGCATTATTTGCAGCGGCTGAGTTTATATGGTATTCCCTGGACAGGACATGGCTTGGCTTCACCCTAGCATCTATTGTAGGCCTTGGCTGCCCACTCGCTGAAATTCCAATAATGAAGTAAGATCTTGAAAGCCCTTCTAAGGAATCAAATGATTAGAAGATGTGGTAGGTCTGGAGTCATAGTGGTGACTCATCTGCTTCATACTTGCTCTCAGGTTCTTTCACCTTTGGTATTACCCAAAAGCAAATATCGACATCCTTGGTCAGGTAATTTGATTATAACGCCAAATAGAACTTAATTTAGTTTAAATCATCTGTGATTCCGAAGACGTGGGTCTTATCTTTGTTGCAGGGATTGGTCACTTGGACAATTACGTGCTATTTTGTTTACACACCATTCATTATCAATTTATCACGTTGGCTGAGATCAGTCATAGCTGCAACTAATTCAGAGGACGAGTCTGCATAGAAATTATGTATGGATTTATCCAAAGACACAAGCCAGCGTTCCAAAACACACTATAGTAGAGGAGATCTAAGTGAAATTCACAATTTTCTTGCCATACGGACTTTCTTGATGTGATAATCTTGAAACAGGTCTTGCCATGTAATTTGTTCTTATCTGAATCATAATAAAAATGTACCGTATATCATGCTTGGCTAGAATAAGTTACTTACAAAATGGCAAAATAATTACAATAAAGTTGTTCACTTTTGATGCCACCTTACTAAGTTGGCAGTAGCCTGCACTAAAGCAATAAAAGTTCCAGTCTATAATAATAAACGAACGCTTCTCAGATGCTTTTATCATCTCAACTTGCACATACCAAAACAGTAAGTGGCGAAAAATTTGATCCAAATATAACTCACGTTCAAGATTATTAAAAATACATCAGTTAATTTACCCACCAAAATTTTCATGGTCAAAAGCAGAGTCAACAAGACTGATAACATACAGGATGCAAGAAACATACAGGCACCTACACTTACACAACAAAATGGTATTACTCCGTTAAATGTAATCAAGTCATGTTGATCAGATCGACAGTTATTAGTGTATATGATACAGAAGAGCAATCTAGCCGGTAAATACAACATTCACAACATCTGGGAACTTTTCCTTGATTGCTGCTCTAATTCCTGATGCAATTGACTCAGGCCCCACATACTTCACAACGCAATCCCCACCCTCAACAGATAATACTTCAACACTTCCACCATAGTTCTTAATGGCAGGCCTCAATATATCAAGATGACCATTTACTGCCTGCAGTCACAGAGCATACAGAATGGTCATACACCTAGTAGGCTACAGGTTGTATCATTATTTTGCTGCCATTTTCAGCCATATCTATAGAAAAATTACCTCTGCAGTTGTCTCTTTTACTTCTTCATCATACACTTGGCGGATATTCTTGACTGCATCTCCAAATTTTTCCTTCAACACTCTTTCAATCCCCATTTTCATGGTAGTTGTTGAGCTAGGGCAGCTCTCACATGCTCCTGTTCATTGATCTGATATTAGCAAAAATCTTAGATTGGATGACAAGAAATCCTTTCTAATGAACTATCTGGCAAACGCCAAGTCCCATTTTCTGCTTTGCACTTATTCTGTATTTTAAATATTATTATTATTATTTTTTCCAATAAGTATGGTGGTTGGTCTAAACAAACATAACAAAACTACTAAAAATTACCAAAATAAACTTACAAAAAAGAAATTTTAGATATGAACTAACTCAAAAAACAAATCAGGATTATCTTATGTCCTCACCTATCATAAACCTCTAACACAACCTTTTTCTGTTTTTAAGATCGAATTGCAATATGTCTTTCTTCAGGGCAAAAAAAAAAAAAAAAGAAAAAAAAAGAAAAAAAGAAGACGTCACTGCTATCATGGCTTGTGCAATTTGAGACCGCTTCATGCGTATCCATCAGCCATTGCAATTTTTTCCACATTACAGTAAAGCATGGATCAAAGGATATCTATATAATAAAATAAATTCAGATGCAAAACTTAGGCATCACATTCTCTCTAACTAATCGGTTCTGTATACAACAAAGCACCAAACTTTCGAGAGTTAAAGAGAATAACCACAACAGGGAACAGAGAAATCAGCAAAAACTCATCCATTTTGATTCGTCTAGAGCAAGAAGACTAGATCAGACAATTTTAAATATAGATAAATATTGATGTTGAAATAAATCTTATTTATTTAAATATTGATAAGAAAAGCTTCCATTGAACTAATAATGCGCCACCAATAAAGTTTCTTCTTTCATCACAACGCCAAATACACCATCATAATTTTACTAACTTCCACTATACTAAAGTCCACAAACACATCAACACAAACCATAAAAAGAGAATCTTCGGTTTCACTCTTGAGTACACGAAATTGGTTAACAATTCAAATATGAAAAATGGACGATCAAAACTTCTGCAATCCAATATACAGAAAGAGTGGCAGAACAATGATTTTAGTTTCCTAGATGCAACCAACCATCAAAATCTATCCTTTCTCTGTTATAATCCCATAATTTTTCAACAATTAAAATAATTAACTTTAATAACAAAATAATCCATGAGTGAAAAGTAAGTAAATTTTACAATAGATATAAAAGAAAAATAAAGCCTGAATTCACCTAGCAGTTTGAGAGAAACGACACCATCTTCAACGGAGACAACGTCGACGTTTCCACCATCAGCGATCAAGTAAGGCCGGACGTCCTCGAGTACCAAGTCCACGTTTTGGGCTGTGAGATCGAATTTGTGGGCCGAGTACAGCCCTGGTGATGGAGTGGCGGGTGCACTTGGACTGGACGGTTTGATGGCTGTTCCCTGCAAGATCCTTGTGGATTTGTTTTGTTTAATTGATATGAATTGTCGGTAGTGACGGAACTTGGCCGGGAATTTTGGAGAAATCGCTGGTGTCATGAAGACTCTGGTTGCCGCTGTTACGGACACCATTGTTTGTAATTTTGAAAAGTTTACGGGGGCGTTTTACAGAATTAAGTAAAGAGTGCTAAGTCCCAAGTGCATGTGGTTGTGGGCTTCTGAATCATGTGATGTGATGTCTGTTCAACGCTACTTTTGTGTTTTTTTTTTTTTACCAAAAAGATAAAATAAAATTCTCGTAGTTAATTATTATGATTCATAAGCTTAATATTTTTTTCCATCAGTACAAATAAGTCTTGAGAAAAAATAGTTGCTATTTTTGAAATTTTGAGTTTAGAAGAAGGTAGAAGATGTTTCTATCGTTTTAAAAATTTTCAAAATTAACTTATGGATAAGGAACCTGTGATGATTATAGTAACAAAAATAAATAAATATTATTTTTTTATTGTTAATTTTATATAATAAAGAAACTCAACTAGAACTAGTAGTCACAAGTGGAGGAGGCTCTTATCCCATCCGTCCCGCCAAAACCCATAAAAAAAAAAAAACATAAAAAAGAAAATATCTTGAGTAAAGAGTTTAAAGCTTAACTTTACCGGGTTCTGCCCGTAAAAAAGAAAAAGTCACAAAAACCCTAGGGTTTTCTGTTTCTGCTGAGAGACTAACAAAAATGGTAACCTTGGACTCTGAAAACCAATTCCTCTTCAACAAAGGGACCGAAATCGAAGTTACCAGTGACGAGGAAGGTTTCAGAGGAGCTTGGTACCGAGCCACCCTTCTCGAGTCCCCGCCTAAATCTGCTTCAAAGAAACGCAAAAAGGCTTATGTTGAGTACAAATACTTGCTCGCTGACGATGGGTCCACACCTTTGACTGAATACATTGACCCAGCCCACATTAGACCTTTGCCACCTCACACTGCTGGTGAAAAGGAGCTCTTTGAGCTCAACGACGTCGTGGATGCAAATTATCGCGACGGGTGGTGGACCGGCACTGTCAGGAAGTTTCTGGAGAATGGAAAACTTAGGGTTTGCTTTGATAACCCTCCTGATGTTCTTGACTTTGAAAAGAGAGATTTGAGGTTGCATTGGGACTGGGTTAATGGTAACTGGGTCCGACCCGAAAAGCAGGTATGTGTACTTCCTCTCCTCTTCTAATGATTTTAGTGGAAAATATTTTGTGCTTTGGTTAAATTTGATGGGTTATGTTTCATGCATGAAAAGATTTGTGATGATTTAAGAATTTTAGTGTCAAATCTTGCGTACGCGATGGACTATTGCATGTTGGCTGCAATTAAATTGTTAAGTACGGAATCAAAGTATCCATTTTCTGGGTTTCTGGGCCTGGCCTTACTCTATGAAATAATTGCCTTCAGCTACGTACTGTATGTTACCTGGTTAATGACTTAATTCTTCCATTCTGCTTTTGCATTCACTGATCTGTTTTGTTCGGTTTCTATTAGTTTTCATTCCATTTACATGCACTTGCCTACAGTTGGACTTGTACCAATAAGTTGTTGACAAAACAGGATTTCGTTCTACTTTTGTTGGATTCTGAAGTATACCCTTGGAGAATGACTTCACTATTTTGGCTGAATAAAAGTTTGTACTTTTAGCACCATAGACCTAACACTCATAAAGCATAACATTGAGTGACCAAGATGGAAGAGGTGAGGATAGGCTTGGTTTAGAATCCCGCATTGGTCATTAGAGAAGGTCACTGGGCTATATATGTAGAGATCCTCCTCCAATTAGTATGAGGCCTTCTTTCGGGGAAGTCCAAGAACAAAACTGTTTTGGCTTAGGCCTAAAGTGGACAATGTCATACCACGTGAGAGTATGTTCTTAAAACCAACTGTCAATTTCCTTTTTTTTTGTTTTGGAATGATAGTTTTCTGTTTTTTAATTGACTGTAAGTATTTCCAAGTTTTGGTGATTTTATTTGTTGAACTTTGCTGCTATTATCCATTCTTACTTCCAAATATGAAAATCTGTATTTTAATTTTGATCTCCTGTGTTATACATGCTACGCAATGGCTTTTGTACTGTATTAGTGATACGTGGTTTTAGTTTTATTTCTTAAAGCCATCAACAGGATTGGTTTTCGGCCCTGGGACAGCAGTAGAAGTGAATCTTGACAACAGAGAAAACCTACGTGATGTCTGGTTCCCTGCAATCATTATCAAAGAAAATGAGGATGGCACTTTCTATGTCAAGTATGAAAACAAAAAAAATGGTGATGAGGCTGAAACAGTCAAAGTAACGCTGGATTCCCAGCATATCCGACCTGTCCCTCCTCGCTACATGGACAGAAATTACGAGTTGCTGGAAAAGGTTGATACATCTTATGATTTTGGTTGGCGAGCTGGAGTAATTACCAAACTTCTTGCTGGGGGAAGGTACAATGTCTTCTTTAAGCATGGAAATGAGGATAAAGAAATTAGTCATTCAGAGTTAAGGCCCCATGTGGAATGGTCTAATGGCAAATGGATTACTAAATCCAAGGTAAGGAAGAATGATTACGTGTGACCTTTTGCAATGTGATTTTAGCAAAACTCTGTATAAGTCATTCTTGCTTCATTTAGGTATTAGAGATTTCCTTAGTTTTTGTAGATGCACTATGCCTCTATATGAGGATGGAAAGATGACAATCATTTTCTTAGATAGGACCATGTTTAGCTTTTCCAGCAAATGTTCCATGGTTTGCCAAAGTAACTGTGCTGTTGAATGTTGATCTACTTTTAGTTTATAATGATGACATTTGCCAAAAAAAAAAAAAGTGACATCCTCTACAGTTTTTCAATATAGTACATTAGCTATAATTTATATGAAGAGGGAAAAGAAAAATGTTGTTAAAAAATCATTTGGTCATACTTGAGAAGAGTACGAACTGCCTCTTCTGCTGGTCTTTTTATTCAGTTATTTTCATTTCATGGCTTGGTCTTGTAAAGAATGCTTACACCTAGTGTCTGTTTTTGTGGTGGTTTGCTATTATGCTTTTTTTTTTTCTTGGTACTATTTGTTTGTACTAAAATTCGCTTTGATTTGAAAGAATTAAATGAATCTCCATTCATGTAATTGACAATTGAATGCATTTATTTTTCAATGTTTAGTGGTGCCCATGTGTTAATGTAGAGCCATGTAGAAGAATGTAACAGATTCTATTCATATATTGCTAGCTTAATTGATAGGTTTTTGGTTCAGGAAGTCTTGCTTGCTTCTGATAATCAAGAACAGCTAAGGCATGATTGCGAAGGTACTGAAAACCCTGAGTTGGCTAAGAAATTTGAAAGTTCAGGCTCTGCAAAGGATAACAATGAAGATAAAAAACCTTCTTTTACAATCATAAGAAGTCATCAGACAGAGGAGTCCATTCCTGGCTATGAAAATTCACCTGCTTATGTTGTGCAGCCAACCAAGAAGAAGATAAAGCTTATTAACTCTAATGGTAGTGTCATGGAATCCCACCCTAGCAAAATGGTGACTGAAGAAAATGCTTTGGATGCCCCATCATCTGTCACACCTCAATTACAGAAGATGCCTAGTGAACCAATGAATGAAGTGCACTCTGGTTTGGCCAGTCCAAAGTCAGAGAGAATAGGAACTAGATGCTTGAAGAAACCTGTGATTGTTGAACAGCCTTCTGCTAGAACTGAGAGTCCTTATCTTGGAAAGAGAATTGTGAGTTAGATTTCTCCTCTCTCTCTCTCTCTCCCTCTCTCCCTCCCCCCCCACCGCCCCCGCCCCCCACCCCCCTTTCTTGTACATTGAACTTCATGAGGCCTATACCTGTCCAACGTTTCACAAAGGTAAACTTGTAATTTCATACACATTGGAACGTCAGATGGCCATTTCATGATTGGGTGTATTGGTTGCCCTTTGAGTGAAGGGTGTAGCTTAAGATTAATTTTTTAGTAGTAGCCAATAATTCAAGTATATGAGGTGCAAGGACTGGGATTTTGCCTTCACAATCTTACTAAAAAAATTAAAAGCATTCACAGTTCCTGCAACCTTATGGAAACTGAGATTGTATTGATGCGGCTGTGGCTGATAGTCTCAGTGATTTGTTTCAAGAGTAAATGGATACTGTTTTTCACCCATTTGAAGTGTATTAGATTGAATTACTACTTTTTGTTCTTCGCTGGCAATCTCACTGTTATAATTGGGTAATTAATGACCTTTGCACACTTTTAGCTTTCTTTTGTACCATGATCCAATTTCTAAACAATCGTGGTGTTTTGCCCAATGGTTTTGGTGAGATTTGTCTTTGTTCATGCAGAAGACTAAGCAACAGAGATTTGGAGCGGACTATGAAACAATGGAGCTAAAAAGGAAGGGAAGACCAACAAAATTACAAGTTAAAATGCCACTGGCTCCAGCAACTGGTATATATTCTCAGTCATATATAATTTTCATTAATTTGGTTTTTTTTTTTTTTTTTTGGAAATTAACTTTGGGCTTTATGGATTTCAGTTAAGGGGACAAATACAGGGATTGCTGCTGCTGAAGGACCAAATGAAAATGATCGTAAAGAGAAAGAAGCTGATATGCCTGTCATTATAGGGTTAAAAGCTAACAAGGGGACTAAGAGCATACAGGCAGGAAATCCTTCTCAGACTTCTGACAAAGAAAAAGAAGTGCTGAAGATAATTAGGGATCAGAAGAAGAATTTGAATGATTCAGGAGACAACAGCATGGTAAGCAATATACTGAGAACTCTTTTCCCTTTCTACCGTGTAAGAAAAGGGAGGGTTAGGGCTTATATCTGATAGTGGAAAAATCACCAAGGAAATTTATTGGAATTTGAAAAGAACCTTGGAATATGGTTGTGTAATTGTATGGGATTATATTATTTTATTCTTTTTTCACTTTACGAGGTTTCATATTTATTTTTATTTCTTACATAAACCATTATGTACAATATCCCCAAATTTTAAGGTAGCTGTTTGTGCTTTTTGGACTAATCTTGAGGTCCTTGGCACCCTCAGTGCGAAGTTAATTATTTCTACAATAAATATGACCGTTCAATACATTTTATTTAAATAGCTTGAAACTGGCATGAAATCTTTTTACAGTTACCTTGAAGGAAACATGTATCAAACTCTAAAATCTTCTCATTCCGATATTATTTTTGAGCAAAGAAAACAGACATGAGAATTTTAGAACTGAATGTGAAAAATTATCAATTAATATGCTTTTTTTTCCTTTTTTCTAATTAATCTTTACTAGAGAGGAGTTCTTTGTTAATATATTGTTTTCCCTGTTTCTGCTTTGTTCTGAGGAAAGACTGTTTTTCCTTTGATTCATAGAGAAAGGAGTTTTGGTTATTTTATTCCCTTCTTTGGAGAATCATTTTTGTTTCATTTCTAGGTGAACAACTGGTCCACTGTCTTATGGTCTCTATTTTATAAATATATAAGGTGCCGTCTCTTATCAGAAATCATTTTGATGCCTAAAACTTTAGGAAAGATCTTCCTTAGAACAGAAAAATTATAGTGGCAGTGATTTATTTTAAGAAACCAATGATTTGTAACTTTCCTTTTAGTAACCTGTTCATCCTCCCGGTGGGGTTTTTCCTGATTTTGTCTTTCAGTTTTGTTTTTAATGCACTTAGATTAGGTCTTCTTTTGGACAGTATTAAACATGGAGTGAGAGGCCCCTTTAGTGTCTCATTATACTTCTTTGATTCAAATTTTTAGTTTCCCATAAACAAAGGCTATCTTTAGTAATTTGCCTTCTGACTAATTTTGTTTTTTCCTCTGTCAAATGGTGCCGGTTTAATGCTTCTCTTACATGGAAATAAGCAGCCAAAAGTTGTGGGAAGCAGCCAAAGAAGAAAAAGAGGAAGACCACGTAAACTAGAAGCTAGAAACCTCAAGGCTGCAGAGGACGGTATATGATAATTTTCTGAGCTGCAATAATTGGATTGTTAAATGTTTTGTTCTTTTTCTTATGTTTGACTTTGCATTATGCATCGCAGTCAAGGATCTCAAAGGGGCTGGAAGTGCTGCTGTTGAAGTTGTTGTAAAGGATTATACGACTATGGAAAATGAATTACCACCGACACTTAAAAGGGTGGAGGATATAGGTACAAAAGGCTTAGAAATTTATTTGTTTTATTTTTATTTATTTTTTTCCCCAGCTTTCTGTATGCTAAATCTGAAGCCATATCGGTAATAAAACAGCCTCCAATTTATACATTGAAAGTGGGAACTGCCAGATGAAGCAGGTGGAGGCACTGTACAAATAAGTCTGGAAGTTTCCATCAGAGAGGATGAAATTGAAATGAAAACTAAAAGTTTAAACCTCAAGTTCCGTTGCTAAAAATTTGGGTTAGCTTGACTATTGACATGTTAAAAATTCTAGCTGAATAAACTTAAACCTATACCAATTTCGTCTAACTGCACTACCCCTTAAGTTGAAGCCAAGGGGCATTGGCCTCTGTTGTGGATAAGCAAATTTTCTTTAGTGATCTATATCCTAGAGGTCATAATTAGAATTCTTGAAAGCTCTTACTAGCCACTCAAAGCAAAAATGGTTTGAGTTCCTGTTTTACATTTCTGTTCCTTTTTTGGCTCAGTAATTGGGTCAATATATCAATGCAGGAAACTTTTACACATCTAATGGATTTTGGGTATATAGAGTCTGACTAGCACACATCCCAAGCAGTGGCTTTTGGTCCTGAAGGACAATTATTATGCAGTGTCTAAGTTGTCAAACAAGTACAGACACACACATACATTGATATACATTGTGACTTTACAGATAGTGGAGATTAGCCTGTTTATAAGGTGTTCTAGAGTGTTTTTTCTTTTCTTTTCTTGTTTTTGTAGTTTCTCGAGAGGTGGCTGGGGAAAGAACAGCTCAAGTTTCAGAGATTGATTGCATGCCAAAAGAAGTTGACATGGCTATTTCTGTAGTTTCCAACAATACAGCAGATGAAGATCAACCTCTATCAACTTGGATTGGGGGAATGCACGCATCAAGTGTTGAAGAATTAAGTAAGCTACTTAAACATGTTAATGCCCTCTTGGTGGTTGTACTTTTCTTACAATATTTGTCTTCTGTCTAGGATTATCTTCTGGTCGGACCCCCAATGGATTGAATGAGGCTAGAGAAAGACCGATTAGTGTTGTAATGGAATCTTCAGCTATTGCCTTCGAAGGTGGTAGCATACCGGTAGAGAATCAGAAGTTTCCTTTTGTGAAGAAGTCACCCATTTGGAATACAATTGAATCTATGGAAGTTTTCCAAATAGTGCCCCAAAATCCACATTTTCATCCTTTGGGTCAAACCAAAGAGGAGTATCGTGAAGGAACAGCTATAGGTATGATGGTAACTTTTGCCGGTTTGTTCGAAAAGATATCTATGCTGCGATTTAATGATTCTAGAAGAATTTTTGATAGTACTTTGGAAAGTCTTCTCGATTTAGAGAAGCATGGATTTGATGTTGGGGTGCTACGCGCACGTGTGAACGAATTGCTCACGGTTAGGAATGAACAAGGACATCTTCTAGATGAATTGAAAGATGGTGAAAGAAAGATAACAGAGCTTACTAATGAGAATACAAAGTTGGACAAAGAAGTAGAAGAGTTCAGAAAGAAGATAAGCGAGTTACAGGAAACACTTGAGCGGTCAAAATTAAAAAAGGAGGCCCAGGATGTTGAGATAGCTAGGTTGCGGTCACATGTTGATACTCTCAATGAACGAGTTAAAAGTGCCCAACAAGGTTTTGAAAAACTAGCAGCTGCTTCTTGGAAGATGACTTAGATTTTGTGCAGATCCTTTTTCAGTGGGTTTCGGGGAGTGGAGTGGAGCTCAGGAACAGGTAGGTGATAGCTTCTGTGCATTTTATATGGTTGTAATGACGGAATTTTATGTATATTTTCAACTCTTAGCTGTGTATCAGTTCTTCTGTACCTAGCTTTTAAAATATTATGCATGGTTAGTTGATGGATTCTTGGACATGGTTGATTTTATTGTCAACTCAACCCACCAGTGAAAATGCCGCCATTGAAGTCTCACCACGTGAGGTATATCAATCAGCCTAGTTCTTATTGTAGTTTAGTTAATTTCGTAGGTGTTAATTAATTAATATTTTATTTTCTCTTAACAATGTGGCATGTATGAAAGGACGGGCATTTAGTAAAATGTAACAAGAATGATATTTGAGAAAAAGTTTGTATATTTGTTTCTAATTCTTGGGAGGATTGACTTGGAAATGATGATAAAACAGAGGATAATGGACTTTTTTCCCATCGCCATTTGATACTTTAATCTACAAGTACGTACCCCGCTAACGTTACAGGCGTTTTTGTTGGAAATAAGACTGCCATTCTCATCGGTTACATTGATTACCTAAATTACATACAGCTACAGTGGAATTTTATAAAGTTTTGGATGTTTTTTCAGTTGTGGACAACATTGCTATTATGGGCGTAGCCAAGCCAAACAAAACTACACCATGCAATCCAATGAGCAAGGAATTTTCGGAAAACCAGATTCTGTTTCTAACGAGCATCACTGAGCAAAGATACTCGCAAGGCTGCCCCTGCACTCGTCTCAAATTCATCAAAATTGTGGCCTCCCAAACCATGCAGCCTTAGGATGCGGATGTAGGATCACCACTACCAAACCTGTCATGATTTATTGAAATTGTGTGTTTTGATACATATGTGACATTATTTGGCATGCCTGGCACTCAATAAGCCAGAGAACGCGAAAACTTCATGTACTTAGAACTTTATGCAGGATATTTATGATTTGTTTATCTGTACAAAAGCATAATTAAATGGGAGTTAATATACGATCAAAATTGAATATTCAAATTGCAGACAGGCCTTCTAAAGCCAACACCAAGCACAACATTTATGAAAAATCGTTGTTTGCAGGCGAGGGCCGTCCACCACCACACCATTTCCCTCTGTGGCTTTTTTTTTTTTTTCCATATAATTACTAAGCCAAATAATTGATTGATGATCCGATTTCATTTTCTCCAGGGCGTCTGAATAGTCTATGGCGTCCATGGACCGCAATTCTAATTCGGTAGTCGCAAAGCGTTTACAAGGTTAGTTGCATGTTTATTTGTTTCCAACTTTTGTTCATTTCACTATCATTATTTATTTTTATTTTTTTTGTACAAGTAGGGAATCAAATTGTTATCCATTGAATTGAAATGAAATGAAGCATTTGTCAACAGTGTCTGGGACTGGACCACATGAGTTAATAGAATAGGTTACAGTTGCTGAACTCAACGTTAATCTTCACAAATGTAACATAATGTTCAAGCTGTGGGCCTGTGGCCGCTGTCCTTTGTTTGACCTAATAATAATTTTCTTATAACCAGTTTTTCAAGGAAAGCTTTAAATTAAGAACTACCTTATGTAATTTATGGTTGGCTTAGGTTCCTTAGAGCCTCATTGTTCACATCAACCTAAACAAAGTCATTATAGGCAGAGTCGACAAGCATATAGAGTAAAATCGTTTTAGAGGCCGCGTTCAAGAAATGAAATGAACCCATAAACGTAGAATCCATAAGCAGAATACCAAGTAAATGTGGCCTTTTGACTTCTGAGATCCGTACTCTTTCTTGTATTTTGGTTGAAAAACATGTGAAGTTTGGTAGGTTTACACTAACTCAAACTTCCTCTTATGGATGAAATCATGTGTCGGGTAGGTTTAGTTGTTAAAATTTTCTCTTAGTCAGCTAAATTTGTTAAAGACCTATTGCAATGTCTGTAGCAGTTGTCAAAACTCTTTGAAATAACATAATTCAAATCTACATATGAAAAATATTAATGGCAACCACCCGAATAGGAAAGGAACTGTTGCAGAGTACTATTATAGAGCTTTCTTCCGAGTTCCTGCACCTTCCTGCCCTGGCTTGCGTCAGTAAAGATTTACAAGTACACTGCTTAGTGGCTCTATCTCGAAGACATCAAGTATGAGAAGGCTTGAAATATTGACAATTGACAGAGCAATCCACTTCTTAATACATATAAATCTCATCACAGATTTATACGATCAATCTTGTTTCAATTCAATGTTTAAATTGGCCTGACAAGAATAATATTTTTTTTATAAGAAACAAAAAAAAAAAAAAAAGCAAAAGACGTCTAAGACAATCCAAAGCAGCCTTGAGATAACCCAATACAGCTTTAACCATCTCAACCAAAAGAAGGGAGAAAAAACTCAAAAGATGATAGTTTTCCTGTTATGATAGATGAAGAAGGTGGAATTCTTTGAAATCCAGAAGACACAAGAACGTAAAGAGATGTCCAAAATTGAACTCCGTCTCATAAGAAGGACATGTCACCTGCAAAATGATAATAAAAAATTCGCCGATTCCTTTCTAACCATACCACCCAAAATATAGCTATCATTGCACAGTTCCACAAAACTAGAGCTTTTCTCCCTCCCCAAAGGCACTATAATTCTCAACCAATAAAGAAAGACAATAGTTTGGTGCAGCCCAACTCAACTTAGTTTTACAAAAAAGAGAGTTCCATAACCACATAGCCACAGGGCAGTGAAGAAAGGGATGATTACCACTTTCAAGCTTTTTCTTGCACACAATACACCATTGAGGAGACAAACATCTTTTAGGATTTCTTTTTTTTTTTTTTTTGTAGAATATCGTTAGTGTTGATCTTGTTGTGAGCGATGGACTACACTAGAATTTTAACTTTGCAAGGAAACTTTGCCTTTCCAATCTTCAAATAAGGTTCAAAAATAGAAACAGAGGAGTCATCCACCAACCAATCAAAATATGATTTACAAGAAAATTCACCACATTTTGACAAATTCCAAGCTCTTCTATCTGGCTACTTTGTTTTAGAGTAACACCCTCAACTCAAGTAGAGGAAGAATATCAGCCTGCATTAATTAGAATTAAGTTGTTGACAGGGACATTTTTAATTGTTCAATATCAAGTTGTTGCAATTCATGCATGCAATAACCGTCCTTTCTTAGTTGTACAAATCTACAGTTTCCTATTAAAAAAAAAGGTTGTCTAGTAGCGATACTATCTGTGGCTCTATCGTTACATAATGAACGAGCTTGAAAGATTGACATGTGACAGAATCCCCTTAGCTACGTATAAGTTTTAGGTTTGGAGCCTTTACTCTACATCATCAGATGATAATAAAAATTTTAACCATTTTTAATTAGTTTAATGATGTAAAAATTATATAAGTTAACAATATTGAATATAATCTAATGATTTCTAAGTATTTATTACCGTATGAGATCAAATATATGAAATGCTAGTCAATTTTTAATGTAAACGGCTAATGTTTTATGAATAAAACCACTCATAAATATGGCATCGGGTAATAATCAAATATGATATGCATTAAAAGAGTTGGGTTTCCAATATTGTCAATTCAAACCAATAAAAATCATTGGAAAACCATATTTAAGGAGTTTCCTTACTTCTTTTCTCACGTCTCTTTATCCATAGAAAATGGAGAGGATATTTGGTTTTAGAAGGATATTTGGTTTGGAGATTCTTCCTTGTGTGAACAATTCTCATGCCTTCGTAGACTTTGCCTCATAAAAAACATTACTATCTTTTCTTGCGTCCTATCCTTTCCATTTTTTCTCACTTGGAATTGGAAACCAATTTTAGGACCTTGAATGAGAGGGAAAAACATTACTATATATGGAGCTCTTATGGACATGATAGATGACTTTTTATATTGATGAGTCGAGTGTTGATAGAAAGTTATGGAAGAAAGAAGTTTCGGGTTGTTATTCTCGCAAGTCTTATTTTAAATAGTTAATAGTCAATGCTCGGCGGGAAACTTTTCAACCTTTCATTAATAGGACATGAAAACCTAAAGTTTCCACCAAAATTTAAATCTTTGCATGGCGTTTAGTTAAAGGGATAATTAAAATCAGAAAGTTATTCAAAGAGTGTCCCAAAGATTTGTCTATTGTCTTCGATGTTGTATGATGTGTAGAAGAAACGAAGAGACTTCAAATCATCTCTTTTTCTTGCAGTGTGGTTTGTTGACTTGTGGGCTTGATTATGAAAGGAAGCCAAAATTGATTGGATCAGTCTAATTTCTTGTCAAGAAGTGTTTATGCTTTTGACTGTGAGGAAGGAAAGAAAAACCAAGACTACATAGAAGTGTGTTGTTTTGGCTTCTTATTTTTCTTTTTTTTTTTCAAAGAAGGGAGAAAAAAAAAAAACAATGACAATTTATGGAACAAAATCTGCCTCTATGCATCTTCTAGTCTTTGATTTCAAAGAATTTATATAATATTTCTTTGTTCTTATTTATCGCAACCAATGTCTCTCCTTTAATATTTTTATCTTTTTATGGCCTATTAATCTACATCTATATTTTCTCCTTCAAAACATTTCAACACAAATTTTTTGTTTTCTTATAAAAGTTTGGAAACAATGAATAAAACCTCGAGAATGGTCCATATAGTCTGCCTAGTATTAGTAGCTAATACGTAGTTTACATTATAGAGATATCAGCTAACGGTACTGTTAGATTCATGGGGGTTAGGCTACTCTACCTAACTTGTCAACAGCATCTCTGTGAGACTGCGAGTTGCGAGACTCGAATGTCCACGTTTCAGCTCCTCGTACTACTATTTATTTTCTGGGCAACGCCACCATCACCACCTACTATTGGGCCTGCTTTGTTCAACATCGTTTCAATTCTCAGTTACCCTTTACTCAAATTGTGACGAGTATTAATTGACCTCAACCGGTTTCTGCTCTTCTTAATTTGTTGTAATGGCAGGTACACGTGATTTGTTTTGCTGATTCTTTAACTTCTTTATATATATGTGTGTGTGAACCTTATGATTTATCATTTGGCTATAATATATGTTAGCGTTAGAATTAATATGTTGCATATGATAATTTAGATGAATGAGTTACCAGACAAAACAAATATAAAATTTAGAACCATTTATGAAGTTAAGTGAACATAAATGAAACTAAGTACTTGCTAGGTCTTTAAGATTTAATACGTGAAAACCTGTTTGCTGCAACTAGAAAATCAAAAGTCATTCTGGGCAAGTTTGTATGGGTGAGTGCTGAAAAGACGTTACGTATTTAAAGGAATCAACTTTAGAGGCAATTTAAAAACGGAATAGGAATAAGTGTAAGCGTTGATATTCAACCAAAACCTCTACACAATTTGCCTGTCCAACTAACTCATTAATCACGCCACCTATCGGCGTCAATGCTCCTTTCTACTGCCATTACTATTAAATGCAACCTTAATTTATTTCCTAGACTCGCGCCAACCGCTGCACCATTTTGTACTCAGTGTAACTTTGCCAACCATGTAAGCTCCTTCTCTCTCTCAACCTGCATCCATGCCCACGATCTTTTATGTTAACCGTTAATGGATTTTATGGCAATGAAGGCACAACTAGCGATCCGGGAGTCTTCGGTGGTTTCGTCTTTCGAGTTTTAAGGTAGGCTACTGCTAACTTCTTTTTTGTAAATGAGTCAACTGCCTTCATGTAATGCGTTATTAGTAGAATTATGTAAGTTGTTTTTTCTTTTTTACTTCTTTTTTCTGCCGTTTGTGTCAGCACAATGATTTGCACTTGTTTTCTACTATAATTACTCTATTTAGATTTTTATTATTGTTTTTTAATACTTTTGCATGCCGGTTTAGTTTTGTTTTCTGGTTTTGGGCTTTGAAATTTCTCTAACGTGGGACTTCTTTCTGTGTACTTCTTTTAATTTTTAGTTGACGCCAAAAATTGTTTAGAAATCCAATTAGCTCAGTGAATGGTTGTTGAATTTTGTGGAAACTCACTTTCAGGAGGCATTTACTTCTCCAGCTTGTATGTAATTCTGTTGGACTTTATTTATAATATTCATTATCATCAGTCATCTCACCGGCATTTCCATGTGAATTTCGGAGAGTTGTTGATTTTTGGGATATTTGCTGTTCTGTTCTGTCTTCTATTTATGTATATTTTCTGATTTTGTAATTATCAATTGTTTCTCAACACTTTCGTATTCATAGTGACTCACTTGGCATTCTGTTTTCATTTGGTTGACCTCTGCTTAGCTTTGTGGACTTGTATATATAAATCTCCTGTCCTGAGCCACCTTTTGTTGTCCAGGTTTTTGCATCCAGCAAAAATGAAGATATTTTCAGCGCAGGTAGAGGAAGGAAAGGAAGGCCGCAACGGGGAGCCTTCGGTTGGTCCTGTCTATCGAAATTTACTTTCCAAGAACGGTTTCCCTCCACCTGAACCTGATTCAGCTACTTCTTGGGATATCTTCGGGTAATTGAGCATGTATTGCTTCATTTTCAATTTATAATGTATCCGCAAAGAAATGCAACTAATCGTTGTATATTTCAACAAATGCAAGTGATCAAACTGTGCTGATTTATTATTATTATTATTATGTTGTCAAATTGTTAATAAAAGGCTTAAAGCTATACTTGAGGTGGAAAAGAATCAAAACTGCAAGCTTTTTTTATTTTAGCTTCTTGAGAGGACCAAATCACTTATCTATTTACTTCGTAATAAGCTAGTACATGCGCATTGGACCACAGGGATGTCAGCCTAATGCCTTGTAAAGTTGGCTTGGAGTTTTTATTACGATTTTATTATTGGCATTCCCTGCTGAGTTTATTTTTTTAAGCAATCTGAACTTGTGCGCTGTGCAGCAAGTCTGTAGAGAAGCATCCAGGAAATAAGATGCTTGGATGGCGTATATGTGTTGATGGAAAGGTAATATTTGCTCGAGGCAAGCAAAATGATAGAAACTGTTCTTGTTGAAATTCTCTTACTATTGCTTTTCAACTTTGATTTGTGTTTAGGTGGGGCCTTATGTCTGGAAAACATACAAGGAAGTTTACGAGGAAGTTCTGCAACTTGGTTCTGCATTGCGAGCATGTGGAGCTGAACCTGTAAGCATATACATATATGTATTTGATAGAAGCTTGTGATCAAGGTTTTTATTTAACAAGACAATTGTGGCTTAAACAACAATTTTTGAGACAGGGCTGTCGGGTTGGAGTATATGGAGCTAACTGTCCCCAGTGGATTGAGGCAATGGAGGTCTCTTCTGATACTTTCTCCAATTGTATTTGCTGACAGTTTTTCTAATCTTTATTGAAATTTACTGTCTGGATGACCATGTATATAACAAGTTTTTGAATATTTGTAGGCTTGCAATGCCCACAGTTTGGTTTGTGTGCCTCTTTATGACACCCTTGGTAAATTCTCCAGAGAAATTTGTTGCTTTAAGAATTTGAAATTTATACTTTCTCTCATGCGATATTCATAATAATAATAACAATACTTTGATAATCACCTAAAAGCTTAACTTTCAAGTTTCTTTTGGCTTTCTAGTTCTTCAAATTGATACAGTGAATGGAGGATATTCCCTTGCCTACTGGTTTACAGCATAAGATAATGGTTGTGATGTTTTTTGTTTAGAATGCCTGAGCATTCCTTTGAGGATAGGCATCGGGGCTGGAAGACTGTGATACAAATATGTTTCATCCAACTTTATCTAGTTTTTCAATTGATTGGCACCTATTTGATTATTTGAGACTGCATTTTGTAGCCATTTTGCTGGCTTTAAGCAGCTCATTCTACTCTCATGAGTGGTCTTGGTTGCAGGGTCTGGGGCTGTAAATTTTATCATAGATCACGCAGAGATTGATTTTGTTTTTGTCCAAGATAAGAAAGTGAAGGAAGTAAGCTTTAAATACTTGAGCGGCTTGGTAGAATAATGTACTTTTCCATATTTTAGAACTTTGAAAACAGTAGATTTTTCTGATTGAATTCATATGGTTTTATACGCAGCTACTGAATCCTGACTGTAGATCTGCTCAACGGCTGAAAAGTGAGAACGAATAGTTGGATATTTTCCTATTGAAACTACTGGAAGGAATTTTTTCTGAGTTTGGATGTGGTTGCAGCAATTATTTGCTTCACCTCGATGACAGAGGAAGAGAAGGAAAAGGTTTCTCGCAATGGGAGTAAACCATACTCATGGGAAGAGTTCCTCCACTTGGTTAGTTGTTCAACGTTCTATTAAAATCAATGTCTTAACATGTTTAAACTGTGGGAGTAATGTATGATTCTCTATGGTAATGACACTTTGTGAAGTCAAGGATAAGCAATCAACAAATGTTTTCTTCCCTCTTCTTCTTCTTCTTCTTCTTCTTCTTCTTCTTCTTCCCTATGTTTTGAAGTAACGTATTGCGAGCTTAAAATTTATTGAAAAGTATAGTGCTAATGGATCGTCCTTTTTAATGAAACTTTCAGTGAAAATTGTTTTTGGTTTTTCTTAGATTTTATAGATCCTTTTTTGCATTAAAATTATCATATTCATGCTTACCTTTCACCTATAAAAGTTGTAGGAGAAACGAGTTACTCCCTTGCCAAAGTGCCCAAAGTAGTGTAATTAATAAAGAACTTAAAATATTTGACGAAATATCATTGTGTCTATTTGCATGCTTTTCTGTTGTTCATCTTTAAAGTTTGTTGCTCATCAGGGGAAAGAGAACAAATCAGAGATTTTCCCACCTCAGCCATATCATATCTGCACAATTATGTATACAAGTGGAACCAGTGGTGACCCAAAAGGGGTTGTCATAACACATGAAGCAGTTGTTACATTTGTTAGAGGGATAGATCTCTTTATGGATCAATTTGAGGACAAGGTGAATATGAACTTGAACCTCCGCAACTTTGATTTCACATTCAATGATTTTATTTCTACTATTCAAGTATTATCCATTTTCTTTTGTGAACTTATGCGAACATGGATGCAAATTTATAGTCGTTTACTCTCTGAATTAGGTATTAACCTCTGAATTAGGTTTTTTTTTTTTTTTTTTTTTGCCTTATATATTTAGAAAAAACATTGAAGTGCTAAATTCAATACTGTCATGTAGTCTCCCTGTTCCAGCAAAGAACTTGAGTTATGTGTTTGGTCATAAATACAATCTGCATTTAAAAGAACAATTCAGATTGACTAAACTTTTTGGCCTTCTGCATTAGTATAGCCTTGAATATGTTCACATGACCCGTTCTTCGTTCTTATCATTTGCATTACAATTTGTTATCTTCCTCTTTTTGTTATCCTAAGAAATTTTTTTTTTTGACTTTACACAGATGACAGTGGACGATGTGTATCTGTCTTTCCTACCTCTTGCTCATATCCTCGACCGCATGATTGAGGAATATTTTTTCCGTAAGGGTGCTTCTGTTGGTTATTATCATGGGGTATGCCGCTGGAACAGTCTATTTTATTGTTGAATGCTTTTTTTCTTCTAGGGAAAAGGAAGGAAATAAAATTTTATTTAATGTTTGGTTAAGGAAACAAGAAAGAAAAGCTAAGAAGCAAGTTTTGAAGTTATCTTGCACTTAATACAGCATTTTCTTGCCATCTTGTTTAATTAACTAAATCCTACTCACATTTTCCGTACTCTACAAATAACTTTCTTTTTCCATGATGTATGTATCACTAATTTTTGTAGTAGTATGTTCCATTACTTATAATATTTTGTTCCAAATTCTGTTAATTGTCTTATTTGAGGATTTGAATGGACTGAGGGATGATTTGATGGAGTTGAAGCCAACATTTCTTGCGGGTGTGCCTCGAGTCTTTGAAAAAATTCATGAAGGCAAGCAAATATTACTGTTCATCAGCCATAAGTAAAAGAAATCTGTGAATTTATCGGCTCTAAATTTCGTCAGTCTGCTAACTTGTTCATGTCTTAATTTCAGGTATACAGAAAGCACTAGAAGAGCTTAGACCTCTAAGGAGAAAAATTTTTGATGCCCTATACAAATAGTAAGATGCCCTTCAATATAGATTAGTGCTTTCTAGAACCACAACAGTAACTTTTTATTTCTTGAAAATAATTGAAAGAGTACCTTTTATACCATATACCATAATTATGCTGATGCACGCTATGTTCAATTGTTGATCTGCAGCAAACTTGCTTGGATGAATATGGGGTATAAACAGAAATATGCATCACCTTTAGCAGATCTCTTGGCTTTCAGGAAGGTTGTGACTTATTTCCTCAAGTAATGGTCCATTGGTCCTTATTTTTCAGAACTGTACATATGAAAGGAATCAGTAGTTCAAAGATTGCTTTTCATTGCAATTTTCAGTGCTAGATCCAGGTTCCTACATTGTGGAACCTTAATTCATCAGTTTTGAATTGCTTTAATGGAAACATTTAGCGTTATGTTTTCTTAAATTGAAAATGGCCATGGGATCTAGCATCCACTGGTAGTATCAGTGTGTTTGGCTACAAAAAATCTTGAGAATGCTTCAAAAACATGGATCAACCCTTGAGGAATGCATTAATTAAGCCTTGCAAAAACTCCACTCATCCTTCTAATTTCTCTCCCTCTGTTTTTTTCCTTTTTAGGTCAAAGCCAGGCTAGGAGGTCGCCTTCGACTTATAGTATGTGGTGGTGCACCCTTGAGCACTGAGGTGGAAGAATTCTTACGGGTTACTTGCTGTTGCTTTCTAGTACAGGGCTATGGTAAAGATCTCTGCCTATAGCTGTGATGGTTTAACCACAGGCCTTTTAAGAAATATAAAAAATGGGAAAACATGGGAACTATTTGGAGCTAAAAATAATTTCCTAGAAAACATGGTGCAGTCTGTCATAATTATTTGACAATCTATATGCTATTCCATATGGAATTTGTTGGTCCATTACAATTGGAGTACTTCTAAATTACGGCAATAAGACCGCAGACTCCTTAAACCATTTATTGTTAACATAGAAACCACAAAAAGTTTTCTGGAGTTTTAGTTCAGTTTTCTTGTTTACGTTTTTGATAGGATTTGTTTCCACTCAGTCACACTCTCACAGTAGCTTTAGTAGAGTTTAGGAATTAAAATGGATTAGAGAGAGTAGGTAGAGCAGGTTGAAGATGAAAATTAGGAATTTATTGGAGTGTTTGGCAGGAAATTCGAAAGTCCTGTCAGCTCACCCAAGAGAAACAATTCTCACAAAATACTGAAAAATGATAACTTTCCCTTTCTGCTCTCTCTCCTCCCCTTATATTCCCTAACTAACTTTCCCCCTTTCGCTCAGCAACTAACTTCTAGACTTATTTGAAAACAGAAAACAAAACAAGAAAAATATAAATAAGCATTTCCTTCCCTGCCCTTCACACAGGTCTATCAGTTTTGTCAAAGATACACAAATCGTTATCTTTTTCCATAACAAATTATGTTGCAATTGACTTGTTGGAGTTCTCTAGGCAGACAGTTGACCCCATAAATATTTTCTTTACATCTTTCGTGGCATTGTGGCTTGTCAGGATTGACAGAAACTTGTGGCCCAGTCACTATTGGCTTCCCAGATGAAATGTGCATGATTGGTGCTGCTGGTGCAACAGCCGTATACAATGAGCTGCGCCTGGAGGAAGTCCCAGATATGGGCTACCATCCGCTTGCCGATCCTCCTTGTGGTGAAATATGCGTGAGAGGAAAGACTCTTTTTTCTGAGTATTACAAAAATCCCGAACTGACAAGAGAAGTCATGAAAGATGGGTGGTTTCATACAGGTTTTGATCACTGCTATTTCTTTTTGAACAGAATTCTTGGATACTGGTATGTTGTTCTAATTTTATCATTCTCTTTCTCAGGAGACATAGGGCAGATATTGTCTAATGGACTTGTTAAGATCATTGATAGGAAAAAGAATCTCATAAAACTATCCCAGGGAGAGTATGTGGCCCTTGAACATTTGGAAAATGTTTACACCATGGCTCCTATAGTTGAAGATGTAAGCATTTCATCTAGTTGAGTTTGACTCCGTAGAAAATTTTGTGTTTTAGTTAATTATTCACACTTTTTTTTCTTTAAGATCTGGGTCTACGGGGACAGCTTCAAGTCAATGTTAGTTGCCGTAGTTGTGCCACATGAAGGAAACACCACGAAGTGGGCACACTCAAAAGGTCACGAGAGTTCCTTCTCGGAGCTTTGTTCTCTTGATCAGCTACAGAACTATGTCCTCTCAGAGCTAAAATCTACAGCTGAAAAAAACAAGGTAAGATATATTGAATTTTAAACTAATAATACCAAGTATAGAGTTTGGAAAGTCTTGGGTTTAAGGCTTGAATCATTGAACTTGACCAAGATTCATAACTTTACTTCTGTTGCTCCAACACATAATTAAATTCAGTAAACTCATCTGCCATCTTCAATTCAGCTGAAGGGCTTTGAGTACGTCAAAGGTGTCATTTTGGATCCTCACCCCTTTGACATGGAAAGAGATTTGGTGACTGCCACATTGAAGAAGAAAAGAAATAAGTTACTCCAGTATTACCAGGTAATAACAATTGCTCTTCTAGTCTTCAGCAATGATTGAGAACTTAACTGATTATCTAACATTCAACAGGTGCAAATCGATGAACTCTACAGAAAATTGGCTGTACCTGTAGGACAACGCTGACCATGATATTTGGAGCATAATGTCAGTCAATAGTCAATGTGTCTGGAAAGGAGTTGTTTCTTGTTTCCTTGCTAAAAGACTTTTTTTTTTTTTTTAACATAAATAAAAGGCAGAAACAGCCCTTCTGGTTTTACGGCCCTTTTCTTTGCTGAATGACAAAACAAGGGTGCTATTAATTGGGTTTGGTTTATTTATGGGAAGGAATTATAATTTCTTATATACAGATTTTGAAGACAAGTTTTCTGGGAATAATTGTTGAATGATTACTAAATTAATAGTAATAATTAAAAATAGAAATATGAAAAAATGATCAAGTTGATGGGGTTATTTTAAAGTTTAACAAAAATCTTACCTTTTTTTTTTTTAATTGTTCAGCTAAGATACTATTCGATCTGATAGACACAAGCTTATAAAATCCCAGTCTCGCAAAATGTTTAGTGCTTTTAGTATAAATGTGAAACAAAGAATTTGAATAATCCCAAAAGAGTAATAACCGTAGATATAATATAATACATTTATTTGAATGCAAAGCAAACGAGCTCTCCGTGACTACGATCATACAGGGATACAACTGACCAACTTTTCGTTTCGTTTTTGTTTTTCACTCCGTATTTGATACTGGCTATAAGTAGTCGATTATAAGCAGTGAAAAGTTAACGATCTAGCCCCCATTTCAAGTACCTTTCTAAAATAGTCTCAACTTTTAAAAATTTTTATTAACCATTAAATGATCTCTTAATAATAACGACTATACTGTCCAGTTCAAAAATTAAACGATGTTATTTAACGATGATATATCCAAATTTGATGATACTATTTAATAACAATATATCTAATTCAATAATTCGATTCGATGGACATTTTAACAGTTTGCCAAGTGGGTTTGCTAACTCTTCGTCATGAATCATATAATGAAACCTAAAAATCCTTCCACAACTCTTCTTCAACTTTCGTTAATCTTTTCAACTTTCGTTAATCTTTTTTGGTATGAAACCCAAAATCTCACACCAAAACCCAACATCCCAATAATACCCAGAGTTCAATTCAAAAAACAATTTTCAAAAAGAAAAAACCCAATCGAAACCGAATCCACATTTAACTTCGTTTCTTCTCTAAATCTTTGATGCCCATAGAAATTTTTAACCATGAACACTTATTATTGAGTAAAATACATATATTATTTCCTCTATTAAAAGTAATTCAATCCGATTATACCCGACTTTCAACGAAAATATAAGAAGAGGAAAAAAGTGAAGGTCAAGCCAGTGAAATTATCTTATAATTAAAATTTAATTATTGAGTCAAAATATCTTTGCAAGCGAAGAAATGGGAAGAAAGTGATCAGGTGAAGAGTAAGGACCAAGAGAGAGTGCAATTTAGGCCGTGGAAGTAGAGAGGGAGACAAGGAAGGTTGACGGAGCGTTGACGGCTATGAGATGTATTTTGAGTCATGGGTAATGTGGTAATTTTATTTTATTGAGGGCAGATGGTAAAAACATTTTGGAGTGGCCGCTATTTTTCAAATGCCCCCTATGGGGCTACATCTGTGAATTTCCGAGATAACAAAATAGGATATGGTAATTATATTTTGTACGGATTGTGTCAACTCTGGATACAAATACTGGGAGAGTTGGTAATATTACTCAATTAAAAATGGACGTCATAGTCTTGTAATCAAATCTACGGGAATCATTTTGTTCCAAGTCAAAATCTACATGAGAGAGACGGTATCGTTCAATTCAACGGACAAATGCGGATGATGGTTGGTCTCTTACCTCGCCATTCATGGTTTGGCCGCTTCGCGTCTACTCTTGCAACAACTAATCTCAATTATGCGATCGACACTAATCTCCGATACGATCACCAAATCGATGATCGGCACTCTGCATCACAAAGCATCGTTTCATGTAACAGAAAGATTTATGATTTGCTGCAGAATAGCCAAATTATTGAAGCCCAAAACCTGTTCGATGAAATGCCCCAAAAAGACATAGTTTCGTATAACACCATTCTGTCAGGCTTAAACAAGGCCAAAGATCTACACGAAGTTTATCGAGTTTTCCTTGAAATGGAAAGAGCTGGTATAAAGCCTAATGAATGAATACACAATATCTATAATGCTTACCACAGTCTTGAACACGGTTTATAAGCTTTTGGTCCCTCAAATTCATGCGCGTATTGTTTGTTTGGCGCTTAATGTAAGCGTGTTTGTTGGGTCAGCATTGATACAAGCATATGCAAATGTAGGAGACCGCGCGGGATTAAGTAAAGCGTTTGAGGAAATTTTGAATAAAGATGTTACTTCATGGAATGCGTTTGTTTCGGGTTACATGGAGTTGGGGTGCATGAAAGAGGCTCGAAAATCTTTCCACACAATGCCACATAAGGATGTAGTTTCTTGGACTGCTTTGGTTAAGGGGTATATTAGGAATAAGTGGATTAATAAAGCTCTGTCTGTGTTTAATAAGATGTCTGAAAAGAATGTAATTTCATGGACTGCGATGATTAGTGGGTACGTGCGAAGTGAGAGATTCGTTGATGCAATGAGGCTGTTTCTATTGATGGTGAAATCAGGAACAACGCCTAATAAGTTAAAGTATTCCAGCGTGTTGGATGCTTGTGCAGGGTGTTCTTCCCTTCGTTTGGGCCAGCAAGTTCATTCAAGTATTATGAAGTCTAGTATTCCCCATGATGTGGTTTTGTCAACATCACTTGTTGATATGTATGCAAAATGTGGGGAGATAGAGGCAGCATTCTGTGTTTTTGAGTCCATGCAGAGGAAGAATTTGGCATCATGGAGTTCAATGATAGGAGGTTATGCCAGGAATAGGTTTAGAAGAAGAGCGTTAGAGTTATTTGAGAGAATGATAAAAATTGGTGTCCAGCCTGATCAGGTTACATTTTTTTTCGTGTTATCTGCATGTGGGCATGAGGGATCAGTTATCTGCAGCCTGAATTCTAATCTCGGGGAGTTTGCTGCAGAGGGAATCTCCCAACTGAAAAAAGACCACCCAGGAGTGTATTCAATGGTCTTGAAGATTCATGGCAAAAACGGGATATGGAATACCGTTGTAAAGTTGAGGAAAATGATGAAGGAGAAGCGTGTTAGCAACCAGAAGGCAGGCAATGGGGTTGAATCACCTTTGGGTTGAAGTGAGAAACCTTATAGTTTTATACTCACTGCAGTAATTCAACAGTGAAATTCCTGGCTAGACAAGCATTTGACATGATTTTCTTCCCATAATTTTTGAAGTGATAATCATGAGCATGAGAACGAGAATATTGCTGCAAAGGGGGATGAGGGGATATAATCTGTGTTATAGCGAAAACAATGCAAGAGATTAGTTGTGTTTACAGTCCAGAAATGTGTATCCAGACATGGGAAAAGTTCAAGCTCCAAGATCCCATTATGCTTCTGTGGTACTATTCATGATTTGTAATTTTGTATGGAGCAGCCATCCTCTTCCGTAGACATTACTTGCATGCTATGCTCTCACGAAGATTGCATAGTTCAGTTTCTCATTGCCGATCACATGTATGGAGTAAGCTGCTTCCTGAGGGCTTATTTGAATCCCTATATATATATCTTCACATACAGGTGATAGCCACTAAGAACAAGAGTGGAATCCAGAGAAATCGGACATCTTACTGGAACTTTTGCGGCCAAAACCGAAAACTTATTTGTTGGTTTTGTATCGCAAAACTTGCTAAGTATCGACCTATGCAGAAAAGCTTAAGTAACTGCTTCCTATACAACAAGAACGGTTTTGGCCGAAGGCTATACAGTTTGGATTTCGTCATCTTGACATTGGTCTAGAGAGAATCAGCTGAACAATTCTGTGTTTCAACTTTCTTTTCCGATACAAACGACTCCCAAAAGTAACTCTGCTCAGCCTTGGCGAGATCGCGCTATTTGCTTTACTCAAATTGTAATATAACATTGTTAAATGAAAAGAAATAATTTTTAAGTTAATTAAACAAAGATACTCAGCATTTCGATGCTCGCAGTTTCTTTTCTTTTTTAGTGGTGAAGTCCAGTGCGTAGTTTTATATCAACTTTCTCATCTAAAAGCTATATCTTACTTGAAATAAAAACTATAAACTGATATGATACACACAGCTAGAAATTATACCTTCAAAAGCAAATAAAAAATTCGTAGAAAGCAATACATGAAATAATTTGAAACACTGAATGGAGCACAATCATACCCACAAATGATTAAAAGATTATGATGAATCTACGAAATCCGATAAAAAAGTTAAGCAGCTGATTCAGATTCTCCGAACAAAATGACGGAGCAGCTGAGTCCGAACAAAATGACGGAACTCCCCGCTCTAGGGAATGATACATTGTTTTTCCAGCGTTCACAATATGTAAATACGAAATAGTAATCGAAACAAGACCTCCTCATCTTGGAATATATTACTTCTACAGAAGCCAAGGATCTGATTGCTCCATAATTCATTTTCTGCTCTCCCTCTCCTTCTCCCGCTTCCGGTAAAGCTTCTCGAGAACACGCTTCGCCTCACACTGTGGGAAGTTGGTAAGATCATAGTAGTGTGGTGCTATCTCAATTAGCCTGCAGTCCATAAAACTTTTGGCTTAGCAAGTATTATCAATAGACATTATCACCAGCCCTACATATGCTTCGACAACTTGGATAAAACACCAATCAGAAGGCAAAACTCACCATTCACCACGAACATCTGTAACTGTTCTTATAAAATTCCGGCTGGTTAGGACATATTCGTTGTAGATGACCCACTCTGGCTTGTGATCCAAGCAATTGGATGGATGCAAGTGTACCACCTAGAAAAAACAAAACATAAAAAATGTTATCAATATGACCTTTTGGGAGTTCAAAGAAACATAAACTACGATCTAATACTTAACAGTAAAAAAATAAAGAGTAGCAAAGAAAAATAAATAAAAGGAATGAACTCCACATGTGGCAACTAAGCAAAACTCATTAAAAAAATTATGATAAAAAGCCCTCTTACTTGGTTGTCTTTAACTGTCAAGTAGTGTCCAGTGCGCTCCAGGTGTGCTACTTGCATGAAATATCCAGATAGCATAGCCTTTCGAATGTTAACATAGTAATCCCGGCTGTTAAAATCAGTGCTGCATAACTTAAGGTTAAATCTTGCCATGATGCGAACCAGCTGCTGTCTAACATTGTCGGCAGCCTTCAGTGCTCTATGATTAATAAAATTTTCATAGCACCAAGACGGATCCTCATCTGCAACATATCCACAAATTTACAAAAGGAGTTAAAATCAAATGGTCTGACCATTAGAACTCCAAGAGGAACAGAACATTAAAAAATAATAATAATAAAAGGCACTTACTGTTTTGTTTGTAAGCATGGTAGACGTTCAAGAGCGTGAGGTGATCCCCATCGATGTGGCCAAACCTAGCTTTAGCTTCATCTGCAGCTTTCTGCGCCTCCCTAGGCCGGACAAAGCAATTGGGTACTAAAGAAAGAATATTTGGTTATCACAGAAGAGGCCCACGGTAGGTCAGCAGATGCATAGAGGCGAGACGACACCATTTGCTTCATGAGAGAATACTGAGAAACTGCAACTATCTGCATCAGCACTTACTTAGAATCCCATGGTGCATGCCAACCGGGGGCATGGATCCCAACAAGACAGTTGCTGATGACAACCTAAATGGACACTTTAGGTATTTAACTGCATGCATGTATATCAATATACACATGGCAGCAGTTAAACACCTCTATCACTGTGCAGACAAAGTGTCTGCACATATGCTGGACAGATAGCGATGCTTCAAGGATGAAGCATCCCAGCAGCATCTACTTCCTAAACTTTACAAAGACCAAGACTCAACAAAGACAAACCAGTATCATGAAAAGAAAAAATACCTGAAAGCATGGCAGAAATTGATAGAATTTCATTTGAGCAGTTGTATCTAGGACTCTCAACAAGCATCCTTGACATCTGAGGGTCTAATGGAAATTCACTCATCTTTTCCCCCAGGTCCGTCAAGTTCCCATCATCATCCAGTGCTCCCAAGTAATTCAACACTTCTAACGCTCGCATCAAGGTCTCAGGCGCAGGGGGGTCCATAAAATCAAAATGCACCAGGTCATCTATGCCAAGTTTCTTCAATGTGAGAACTGTATTAGCAAGGTTTGACCGCAATATTTCTGGATATGTCTGCGGCTGGAGATCATTGTTGAAACTTCTCTCGGTGTAGAGTCGAAAACATTTGCCCGGCTGAGTTCTTCCAGCACGACCAGATCGCTGATGTGCACTTGCCTTTGATATTGGAGATACCAATAAGGATTCCACACGCACTCGAGGATTATAAACCTTTTGTTTAGCAAACCCTGGATCAATAACATAAACTATTCCATCTATGGTCAAAGAAGTTTCTGCAATATTTGTAGAGACTACAACTTTCCTTCCAGCGGGGCCACCTTCTTTGAGTGGAGGCGGAGCAGGGTCAAATATTTTCTGTTGCATAGCTGGAGGAAGAGTTGAATACAGAGGCACTACTTTTACTGGGCCCACTTGGTCTCCTAAATTACCAATTTCCTTTGATATTTTCCGGCATGCATCTTCTATTTCCTCCTCTCCAGTTAGAAAAACAAGGATGTCTCCTGGAGGTTCACACATGTGAATCTGCACAACCGTCCGAATGGCTGCCTCCAGGTAGTCCCTCTCAGGTTCTTGGGTGTAGAAAATTTCCACAGGATGAAGCCTACCAGGAACCTTCATGAGTGGCGCACCATTAAAATAACCCTGGAACTTTTCAGCCTCAAGTGTTGCACTCATTACAACTAACTTCAGATCTGGTCTATTTTTCAAAACTTCTTTCAAAAGCCCAAAAAGCACGTCTGTTGCCAAAGTTCTTTCATGAGCCTCATCAAGAACAATTACTTTGTATCGTTCCAAAAGCGGATCTGTCATTGCCTCTCTTAAAAGCATACCATCTGTTAAATACCTGTCGATCAAAATACATATTAATACACAAACTTGCTGCTGCTTCGATTAATAACAGAAAATCTAAGCGAGCCATACCATAACAATCAAACACGTCACACAAATAAAAACAGACTTGTCAACAATAGGATAACTTACTTCAAAACTGTTCTTGCACTACTGCAATCTTCAAAACGAATGCTATACCCAACCTCTTCTCCAATAGTTACATCCATCTCTTCCGCAACACGCCGAGAAACAGACATTGCAGCTACTCTACGAGGCTGGGTGCAGGCAACCATCATCTTCCTACGTCTATCTGGGGTTTCTATATCAACACCTTCCAATACAAACTGAGGAATCTGCATATAAAAAACAATTCATAGTTAGCTACACATATTCAAGCTGATGGATAGAGAAGAGATAGCTAGCTGAAAACAGAACACTAGGAAAAAGCTAATGCCCACTAAAACAAGCACAATGCCTAAGGAAAGCAAAGCCTGCATTAAAGGGCCATATAAGGTCGGTCCAAAAAAACCTCCAATGTCAACCTAAACTCAACACAAATCAATCCTAAATTGTCAGTACAGCTAAGCTCATCATGTAAACTGAACTGAGTTGCAGTTCTATCCCCGACGCCAATGCATATGCACATATAATAGCTAATTACAAAATCCAATAAAAATGAATCAAGCAAAATACATATAATTAACGGTCAAAGAAAAATGAAACATTAGAAATTTCAAAAACTAACCTGAGTAGTTTTTCCACTTCCAGTCTCACCGACCAAGATTAGAACTTGATTGGCCTTCAAGACTTCCAAAAACTCCTCCTTCTGCTGCCAGACAGGCAAGCTCTCACGCTTCTGCAGTATCTCGTAGTACCTCTGCGAGAAGGGCTTCCCATTCCACCGATTAATCAAAGTGTTATTGCTGTTCATCGTGGTTCCTGCACCGTTCAATTTGGCAATCTTCGCGGAGACCGAGGTCTCGTCCACCACATCAAACAAGCTCAGCTTCCTCTTCCTCTCCGTTCCCATCCAAGCCCTAGAGAACCCGAGCCCAAATGTTTTGCTTCAGAAAACCCTAGAACGCGTATACATACAACACAGGAAAACGGAGGCTAGGGCAAATGATGTTGGGGACTAGTTTAAAGAAAAGAGGGAGAGGAAGTTTCCAGATTTACTGATTTGTCCCCGTTTTCCTTCTTTATTATTTTGGGTTTTCGCAACTTCACTCCAGGCTCAACCGACAATTCAAAATCCGTACTGGGCCGATACTGGCCTGGTCTGATTACTTTTGGGCTCGCATATAGTGATTTAAAATTGGCCATTTGGGATTGAGGTCATATTCTGAGTCCAATGTAAGAATTTCATGCACGACATTTGCGGTGCTCACTTTTTTTCAGCGCTTGATGAAATTTTTCATAAGAAAGATTTTGAAATTATTTTAAAAGAACAAGAAAAAAATCATATTAAAAAATTACTTCTCTGATTTATAAGAGGATACGAACAATCTGATGATTAGATCATTTGTTAGAATAATATTATACCTATAATTTATTTATAATCAATTTATTTTAAAACATGAATTGACAAAATATTAGTGGATGGATTATCATCATGTTATGTAATTTGATTTTTTTTTATTTTTTATTTATCTAATGATATTTTATAAACTTATATTATGAGAAGATGTGATTATAAATGAGTTATAGATGTAGCATTGCTCTTACGATTATTCAAACATGTATTATGATTAAAATTTAATATCTACTAATTATTATAATTTATTGCCATAACCTCCTAGTTTCAATGAATAATCCATATATATATATATGGTATAAACCTATAATTTTTAAATTCATACCCTATTAAGTATCTTGATATTTCCAAAGAACAAATATATTGATATATTTATGAAAATACAATGAAAACAAATATTTTTGAGATATAAACAAAAAAATATTATTATTAAAACTTAATATTTAAAAGAGCATAAATCGTTTCATTTTTAAATTTTATTTATTTTATTAAAAGTTGTTCTGTTCCATGATTTGATGAGAAAAATAAAGTACAAAACATTTTTTTACTTATAATATCTATATATAGGCCAACAAATATGAATGCTACAAATCAATTCTAATTATGAGAGAGATGTATATATAAATAATTAATGAGTAATGCTATGTTGAACAAATTAGAGTACAATACTCTAATTTAGGAGCTAATGAACAAACAAAATAAATTGTTTGTATTATAGTCACACCAAATCTCACTACAACACTTCTTTTAATTTGAAGAAGAAGAACACCAAAATAAACACTTAAAGGGAAGAATTAATATTTTCTTTGATCTAAGACTCATGAATCTTTAGAATTCTTAGATGCTTGGATACATAAAACTCAAACAAAGAGGGCTATTTATAGTTTACAAGAAGTAACCATAGCCACACAAATGTAACTTACACCATATAAATAAGCTTTTAGTGCCAACTACACAAGTATAACTCAAACATTGAACACCCACTAACTCACACAACATAAATAAATATTTAACACACATCATAAATTAGACTTGGAGAAAGGAATGGGATGGGGTTGCTTTCTTAACACTCCCCCTCAACACCAGCTCCCATTCTTTTTACTTCATTAAGTTCACGTCTAAAGTTTTCGAACTTGCCTGAACTCAAACTTTTTGTGAGCAAATCTGCAACTTGATCATCTGTCTTGATTTGCCTCAATTCAATTTCTTCTTGCAAAACCTTTTCTCTGATGAAGTGATATAGTGCACTTCCACATGCTTAGTTCTAGCATGAAAAACTGGATTCTCTGCCAAACTAATTGCCGACTGATTATCACAATACAATGGAACTGTATAATCAACTGTTTGATGTAGATCATTCATTAACTGTATTAAACATGTACTTTATTGAGCTGCCATTGCTGCTGCTCGGTATTCTGCTTCTATTGTTGACAAAGATACAGTTGGTTGTCTCTTACTACACCAAGAAATTGCTCTTGATCCAAAAGTAAACACATATCCAGTAGTTGATCTACGAGTGTCTTGATCTCCTGCATAGTCAGCATCACAATAGCCCACTAGCTTGCAATCTTCACCTTTCTTGTACAAAAGACCATAATCAATTGTACCCTTCACATATCTTAATATTCGTCGAACTGCTTCCAAATGAGACTTCTTTGGATTTTGCATGTATCGACTCATTATACCAACTCCATAAGAAATGTCAGGCCGAGTTAAGGTTAAATAGATGAGGCTACCGACCAACTGTTGATACATTTTTCCATCTTCCAAATCTTTTCCCTCATGTGCACACATCTTAGCATTTTGTTCCATTGGTGTTGAGATTGGCTTGCATTCAAGCATTCAAAACTTCTTCAACAAATCTCTGGAATATTTTTGTTGGCAAAGAAATATTCCTTCTTGTGAGCGATCAACCTCAAGACCAAGAAAGTGCTTGAGTTGTCCAAGTTCTTTCATCTGAAAACGGACTGACAAGTTCGCCTTTGTTTGATGAATTTCTAACTCATCATTCCTAGTAATGATTAGATCATCTACGTATACCAACACCACAGCTAGCTTTCCTCCATTATTTTTGACAAATAAGCTGGGATCTGCAGGTGTTACTGAATAGCCACCTTTGGTAAGAAACTCAGCAATCTTACCCTACCATGCCCTTGGTGCTTGTTTCAATCCATAGAGCGCCTTTCGCAGCTTACACACATATGTAGAATGATCTTGATTCTGATAACCCATTGGTTGAATCATATAAATCTCTCAATCTAACTCCCCATGCAAAAAGGCATTTTTCACATCCATTTGCCATAAGTTCCAATCTTTGTTGGCTGCAAGTGCTAGCAGGACATGTACAGTTGTAAGTTTTGCCACTGGACTAAACGTTTCATCATAATCTAGCCCATATTGTTGAGAGAACCCTCGCACAACCAATCTAGCCTTGTACCTTTCAATTGATCCATCTCGACGATGCTTTATCTTGTAAACCCATTTACAAGATATAGGTTTAACATCTCTTGGTTTTGGCACTAGATCCCATGTCTGATTTTGCTCTAGTGATGTGACTTCTTCTTTCATAGCTTGAATCCACTCAGATCTCTGATATGCTTCTTCAAAAGTCTCAAGCTCTTTTGCAACTATTTCTTCAGCTATGGCTGCATTGGCATATTTTGGATTTGGCTTTCGTACTCTTGTTGACCTTCTAAGTTGTGATTGTGGAATTGATTCTTCCACTTCACCAGGTCTATTATCTTGTCTATACACACCAGTTTGCCAAGGATTCTGAGCTATATCTTGATTGTCATCATTATTATCGTATGGATCTTCATCTTTGTCTGAACTTGTTTGAATTTGGACAATATGCTCCATCATCTTCTGTTGTAACTTGTCTTTAAATTCTTTTGAATCTGATAACACCTATTTTTCTGAGGACCACCAAGAAGATGTTTCATCAAATACTACATCTCGTGATGTATAACACCTTCCACTTGTAGGATCACAACATTTCCACCCTTTTCTTTGGCTATCGTACCCCACAAAGATATATCTAATTGCTTTCTTATCAAACTTGCTACGTAAATGATCAGGAACAAATACATAGCATACACATCCAAATACTCGAAAGTAGCTCACCGTAGGTTTCATGTCCCACAATTTTTCAAAGGGTGATATAGATCCTAACCTTGGTTGAGGCAGCTTATTGATCACATGAGCAGAGGTTCTCGTAGCTTCAGCCCAAAATCTTCCTGATACATTCTTTGCATGTAACATACTTCGACAAGTTTCCGCAAGATGTTGATTCTTTCTCTCAGCTACACCATTTTGTTGCGGTGTATTGGCACATGTATACTGATGATGTATTTGGCATTTTCGAAGGTATTGAGAAAACTCGTCTGAGCTATACTCTCCTCCATTATCTGTACGCAAGTAACGAATCTTCTTTCCCACTTCTCTTTCAACTATCTCTTTGAATTCTTTAAACTTTGAGAATGTGTCAGATTTTTCTTTCATAAAGAAGACCCACACATATTTGGAGAAATCATCAATGAACGTCACCATATACCGCATTCCACTAATTGATGATTGTTTAACGGGCCCAAGTACATCAGAGTGAACTAACTCTAATGGTCCCTTTGCTTTAAACTTCGATTCCTCGTATGGCAATTGATGTGCTTTGCCATACTGACATCCCGCACAGAAAGTGTCTATTCTCACATCAAGCTTAGGAAGTCCCTTAAGCATCGACTTCTTCACCATCACATTTAGCTTAGAATAGCTAACGTGACCCAATCGCATGTGCCATAAATCTGCCGTCTCATTTTTCCTTGTCTTGTCTACATATGCAGACTCTACTGACATCACATACACTGACTCCAGTCGCCGTCCTTCCATTGTTGGCTTTTGTGACATGTCGAGGTCCTTGTACACCTTTACATTTTGCAGACCGAACAAGACATAGTGACCTGATGATGTTAATTATGCCACTGAAAGCGAATTTTTCTTCGTGCCAGGAACATGATAAACATCTTCGAGCATCACTTGACCAGAATTATAACGGGGCACAACTATCGTCTTACCGATGTGAGTGATCGGTAATTTTCAATTATCAGCTGTTACCACCACTCGATTTCCCTTGTATTCTATCAGGTTCTGTAATTTATGTTTATCACCTGTCATATGATTTGAGCAACCAGAATCAACAATCCAATCATTTCCATAACTGATCTGTTCATTTGTAACTGTCAAAGCTAATTCTTCTTCCTCCACTGCAAAGGATGCTTCGGCATCCCAACCATCTTCGCTATTTTCCTTAGATTTGGAACTAGTGACATTACTCTCTACATGCTTTTTCTTAGACCAACAATCTTTTGCCATGTGACCCATCTTTCCACAGTCGTAACACTTGCCATTGTACTTTCTAGTGTTACCGCGATTCTTCGAAGCTCCCCCTATATGAGAGCCTCCATCTCCTTGATGACTTTTTGTCTTGTCACCATTAGATCTGCCTTTGGCTTGCTGCTTGAAGTTGCCTTTGTTTTTGTTGGTGTAGAGTGCTTCCTCCTCTCCTTTCAAAGAAACTCCTCCCATTTGCTTAGCCATAGCTTCTTGACTGGTAAGCAAATTTTCAAATTCAACAAGTGATGGTTGTGTCGGCCATCCCTGTACTGCAGCAACAAAACCTCGATATTCGGGTCTTAAACCATGGATAATTATTCGTTTTATCCTAGCTTCCCCAATAGCAGCTGTGGAATCTAACTCTGAAATTTCGTGGCATATCGACTTCACCTTGTGAAAGTACTGGGCAATTGTCATGTCACGTTGCTTCATTGATAACAACTCATTTTCAAGAAGTTGTAATATTGTATCATTCCTTTTTGAAAAAAGTGTAGCAAAAGTGTCCCATACTTCTTTTGGTGTCTTAGCATCTCGAATATGCTCCAACATTTCTTCTTCAACATGTGGTCTTTAAAGTAAACATTGCTTTGCCTGCTTTAATCTTTCATTTTCGCAAAATGCCATTTGTATCTTCTACTGTCGGTTGTGTAAGTTCACTACCACCGACCACCTCCCAAAGGTCTTGACCTTGTAGGTAGGACTCTAAACACGTTGTCCAAGTGTTGTAGTTTTTGTTATTGTTGAGCTTTTTAATTCCTCTAACTACTTGAAGGTCACCCATCGTGCCGGCAATACTTCAAATTTATCGAACAAGCTCTCTTTCAAACTTGCAAAGTAAACTTTTCACGACTCAAGATAACTGCACTGAAAACAGTTCACGTATCTGTATACGCACTCTATTGTTGGATAACAACCTAGAATGGTAGTAAATGCCTATACGATTTAATATACACCAGGAAAGCTTCTAGGAAAAACTGAAGGGGTCACAAACGGTCCCACTTAAAAACCAGTTTCCTTAGACTTTTATAGTTCTTTTGACAAAGCTTTCCTAGACATGCATACAATCATATAAGTAACCACTCACTAACCCAAGCTAGGTTCCTCCAACAATACTGTGTACGCTTTAACACCAAAGCTCTGATACCAAATGTTGAACAAATTAGAGTACAATACTCTAATTTAGGAGCTAATGAACAAACAAAAGAAATTGTTTGTATTATAGCCACACCAAATCTCACTACAACACTTCTTTTAATTTGAAGAGGAAGAACACCAAAATAAACACTCAAAGGGAAGAACTAATATTTTCTTTGATCTAAGACTCTTGAATCTTTAGAATTCTTAGATGCTTGGATACATAAAGCTCACACAAAGAGGGCTATTTATAGTTTACAAGAAGTAACCATAGCCACACAAAATCAAACCAAACCACACAAATGTAACTTACACCACATAAATAAGCTTTTAGTGCCCACTACACAAGTATAACTCAAACATTGAACACCCACTAACTCACACAACATAAATAAATATTTAACACACATCATAAATTAGACTTGGAAAAAGGAATGGGATGTGGTTGCTTTCTTAACATGCTATTCTTACAAACTATCTATACAAACTCATTAATACAAATTTGTATACCGTTATCAAATGATTATCATATCATTAACATTAATTAATATAATTAAAATTTGAAATTTATTCATTTAGTCAAATTATGAGACATCAATTGATATGATTAAATTTGCAGAGATAACTTGGAAGAATATTTAGGCAGCGGCTCATAAATTAACGATGGGCTATACTTTATGGGGTTATTTAACTCAACCTAACAAGGGCTGAAGGGCAGCTTGTTCATTTAGATGATCTATATCTTTTTTTCTTCTGTTTTGCGTGCATCAATTGTCCAATTTCAAGTTTCCGGCACTCCGGAATTTTCTGGGAGAATTTCCTAGAGAGAGAAGCTCTCAAAAGTGAAGGAAATCTAGAGAGAGAGTAAGTTCAAAAAAGTGTGCATACCTTGAGTAATATTTCGGAGGGTTTATATAGGAGTCAAGATGGGTCATTGTGGGACCCAGATAGTAGGCCCAGATAATGGGCTTCAGTAATGGGCTTACTGAATTTACAAATAACAAGGCCTAGATAATGGGCTTCAGTAATGGGCTTACTGAATTAGAAATAACTAGGCCCAGATAATGGGCTTCAGTAATGGGCTTACTGAATTAGAAATAACTAGGCCCAGATAATGGGCTTCAGTAATGGGCTTACTAAATTAGAAATAATTGGGCCCAGATAATGAGCTTCAGTAATGGGCTTACTGAATTAGAAATAATTGAGGCCTAATTTTGTTATGGCCATAACAGTAGTCCCCCCAGGCCCAAGTCGACTAATGGGTCGACGTAGGGACTATTCAGCTATTCTGGGCTAGTGATGAGGGGCGAGCTCACTAAGGGCGAGGGGCGAGCTACCCAGGGCGAGAGCCGAGCGTGCAGAGGGGGAGGAGTGAACTATGAGGGACAAGAATTCATGGCTTTGTGCCATTGAGCCTAGGGATGGCAATGAGGCGGGGCGGGTCCGGGGTGGCCGGTACCCATCCCCGCCCCGTTCAACTAATTTTTGCCCCGCCCCGCCCCATTGCCCCGTAGCGGGGCGGGGCGGGGCGGGGCGGTGCAAAAAAAATTTGAGGAGACCCAGACCCGACCCGTCCCGCCCCTAAACATTTATATTTTTACAATTACATCCCTATAAAATTTATACTTTTTGCAATCTCATCCCCATATAATATTTACATATTTACAAATAACTTCATTATCAATTTTTCATCATATTATTTATAATTATGATCATTTTTTAACAATCATAAAAATAATATATCTTCAAACTAAAATCAAAATGTTTGTATATTATTATTTAATTTTATTAGTAATAATGTTACATATTCTATTAGAAATGATGTTAAAAGTATATTATTGATTATAAACTAATTAATTGACAAATTTTCAAATAGTTGGTAATATAATTAAATAACATGTTGATTTAATTTCAATATAATAATAGTAATAATATGATTGGCATATTCATATGTCAATTAGTTAATATTATAAATATTTATAAAACATTAATAATTTAATTAATTAATTTCAATTACGATAAATCATATATTTAAGGTTATAAGACTATTTTTATCATTTTTTGTTTATATATTTAGAAAATAATATATTGGTTATATTAAAAGTATACATTTTCAAAATAATCTTGATAATATTGTAATAATTTAATTAGTATTTAGTAATCTGTATCAAGATTGTAATATTGTATATATTACACAAATTTAATTATTATAAAATATAAATATTTAATTACCATTTGATTTTTTTATTAGTAATAATGTTACATACTCTATTAGAAATAATATTAAAAGTGTATTATTAATTGTAAACTAGTTAATTAATAATTTTTTAAATAGTTGATAATACAATTAAATAATTTTTCAATAGCATGTTGATTTAATTTTAATATAGTAATGGTAATAATATGATTGATATATACCAATTAATTAACATTATATATATTTATAAAATATTAACAATTTAATTAATTAATTTAAATTACGATAAATCATATATTAAAGGTTCTAAGATTATTTTTATTATATTTTTATTTACATATATAGAAAATAATATATTGATTATATTAAAAGTATACATTTTAAAAATAATATTGTTAATATTATAATAATTTAATTATTACTTAGTAATCTATATCAAGATTGTATATATTATCCAAATTTAGTTACTATAAAATACAAATATTTAATAATCATTAATTACCATTTGATTTTATTAGTAATAATATTACATACACTATTAGAAATAATATAAAATGCGTATTATTTCTTGTAAATTAATTAATTGACAATTTTTTAAATAATTGATAATACAATTAAATAATTTTTTAATAGCATGTTGATTTAATTTCAATATAATAATAGTAAAATATGATTGATATATGCCAATTAATTAACATTATATATATTTATGAAACATTAATAATCTAATAATTAATTTAAATTACGATGAATGATATATTTAAGGTTATAAAATTGTTTTCATCATTTTCTATTTACATATTTAAAAAATAATATATTGATTATATGAAAGGTATACATTTTGAAAATAATATTGCTAATATTGTAATAATTCAATTAGTACTTAATAATATATATAAAGATTGTATATATTATACAAATTTAATTACCATAAAATACAAAATATTTTATTTGTCATTATAACATGATCAAATTGATGTTAAAGATGTTAATTATTAAGTAAAATATAACTTTTATTAAAGTATTCTTATTATTTGTAAAAATATTAAGAATTCATATATATGAAAAATTTAACAAATATAACCTAAAAAATTATTTGACAGTCCTAATAGTTTAAAATATTACAAATGCACCCCTATATCTTGCGGGGCGGGGCGGGTCAATGGGTCCAAGAGCCTTGCCCTGGACCCGGACTCGCCCCGGCCAGGGCAAAATTTGTTTGCCCCGGACCCGCCCCAAAATACTGTTTTGACGGGTCTTGCCCCGCCCCAGACCCGGCGGGGCACACCGGGGCCCCGGACCCGCGAGGCAAATTGCCATCTCTAATTGAGCCTGCAGGGGGCGAGAGGCGAGCTTCCCAGGGTGAGGGGGGAGCTTTGCAAGGGTGAGGTGCACGTGAAGGAAGAGTCAAGCTCACGGGGGCGTGCAACGTGCGCAGCAGGCTCGCGAGGGCGAGCTGCTATGCGCGCAGGGGCGAGCAGCGCCCTCGCGAGGACACTGGGCGCTCAGCAAGCTCGCATGGGTGAGCTGTGAGCTGCATGCTCCCATGCATGCAGCACCAACGTCCAGCCTGCGGCCCCATTGGTGTAAACACAGCAGCGGTTGTAAACACAACTCGCCCGAACTGTGGATCTTGTCCTGAACGAGTCTGTTCAATATAAGCATCTTTAACTACATCTACCCAGTTTGAGATAAAGAAATTGACAATTTCTTCGCGGGTTAGAGGGTGCCCTTTTGAAAATGTCAAGAACATTGTCCTAGCACCTTCCGGGGACTGTCCGGGATGAAACTCAGAGGCTTCAGGATTCAGAATATTTTTCTTTCTTGGAGTTTCATTACAAAGACGTCCCAATGCCAATCCAAGCTCACTGGAAGTCCCTTTTGTGCTAGAGGCTGCACCTAATTGAGCGATGGAGCTCTGCGCAAAGTGTCTAACCATTGGCTTCATACCTGACTCGTCAACTTCCATGGCTGCCTATTCACAAAATATTTTATCACAAACAGTCTCCAAAGTGTGCATGGAGCAGGCCACAGCGCGCGGGCGAGCAGGCGAGGGCCTGGGCACGCAGGGCGAGCAGGCGAGGCTCCATGCGCGCGGGGGCAAGCAAGCGAGGGCCTGGGCACGCAGGGCGAGCAGACAAGGCTCCATGCGCGCGGGGGCGAGCAGGCGAGGGCCTGGGCACGCAGGGCGAGCAGGCGAGGCTCCATGCGCGCGGGGCAAGCTGCCGAGGTCCAGGAGCGCACGCAGGGCGAGCAGGCGAGGCTCCATGCGCGCGGGGGCGAGCTGCCGAGGTCCCAGGAGCGCGCGCTGGGCGTGAGGAGGCGAGCACCTGAGGGGCGCTGGTGGGCGGGGACGAGCGCCCGAGGGGCGCTGGGCGTGCGGAGGCGAGGCTGCCGAGGTCCCAGGCGAGCGGGGGGTGAACCCGAGAGGCGCTGGGTGCGCAGGGAGGGCGAACCCGCGGGTGTTGGCCGCGCTGCATGCTACGTGCACTGTTCACGTAGCATGCAGGGCCTTCCAGAGGAAATTCGAGTAAGTGCGGGGGCCTTTCAGCAATTTCCAAAATTTTGATTCCGCGGGGGTGTTTCTGCCAATTTTCAAAACTTCATTTTTTACCCGCGGGGGTGTTTCTGCAAAATTTCAAAACATTTTATTTAAAATAACGGGGGTGTTTCTGCAAAATTTTAAAACTTGATTTTTATTCGCGGGTGTGTTTCTGCAAATTTTCAAACTTTCATTTTTATTTCGCGGGGGTGTTTTCGTGAAATTTCAAACTTCAATTTTTATTCCTGGGGGTGTTTCCGCGAAATTTCAAACTTTCATTTTAATTTCGTGGGGGTGTTTCCGCGAAATTTCAAACTTCAATTTTTATTCCGCGGGGGTGTTTTCGCGAAATTTCAAACTTCAATTTTTATTTCGCGGGGGTGTTTCCGCGAATTTTCAAACTAAAATAATTTTTCCTCCGCAGGGGTATTTCCGCGGATTTTCGAACTTGAATATTTTTTCCTCCGCAGGAGTGTTTCCGCGGATTTTCAAACTTGAATAATTTTTCCTCCGCGGGGGTGTTTCCGCGGACTTTCGACACAATCCCCCAGCACATTTTTTTTTTTACCTCTTTCTTCCCTCAGTAGACTTGGTTTGATGACTAACGGCCCCTCTTTGACTGTGCAGATGGCTAGAGTTAAAGCCACTGTGAAAGTGCTACGGGGGGAATCGAGTCATCAAACCCAGTCTTCCAGGGACAAGGATCCGGTGACCAACCGTAAAGAAGTTAATAAGTTTTATCAAAACTTCTTCGGTCCGGATCGGGAGCTGGGACAGAATTCTGTCAACCATAAGGTGGTAGACACTGAAGGAGATAGCGGCTGGTCGTCTTCTGCTACCTCAGATAATGAACTGGAGGTTGAAAAGTGGTGGGAGGCTGACTGTTACACCCTTGATTTTCGCACATGGCTGGCATAGCATGCCTTGCGCTACGCCATGGCTTGGAGGGGGCTGCAAGGGTGCATGCCCACGAGAAGCACATGGGTGAGTGCTTAAGCAAGGTGTGGAGACGTTGTGTGGCGTGATTGAGGCATTGATGCACGAGGGGAAGCGCAAGGCAATGTGAACGCTGACACAGGGGGATGTGTAGCGCAACGAAATAATACGCATGCATTGGTAGCGAGCGTAGTATGGCACGCACATGAGATGGGCGTGGCATAGTGAGATAACATGCACGTACGGGTTACGGGCATGATGTGTGGAGCGCACACGGGAGTTGGGCGCAACACAACGATGCTACGCGCACGTTGGGGGCAACGTAGCGTATGGACACTAGCACATGCACGCATGCAGGCCGGGACGCTTGCGGGGTAGCAAGCATGCGCACGGGTAGCACACCACAAAGTGGCGACATGGCGCATGGCATCGGGCAACATGGCGCACAGCAGCGTTTCATGGTGCATATGGGCGTGTTAGTGGGCTTAAAACATGGCACATATCCAAAAGGATTGTGGTTCCTAAAAATAAAGAAGTAGTGGGGTGAAAGTTATTTCCTAAGGTGTAGGAAATATAACTTCCCCACTAACTTAGTGGTTGAGAGGGCTCAACCATGTCCTTGAGAATAGGAATGGTAGTGGGAAGTTAATTCCCATATTCCATGCCATGATCCCACTCATGGGTAGTTATGCTCATGAGGGAAGTGGGAAGTTACTCGGGTGGTTACTTCCTACGGAGTGGGAAGTTACTCGAGGTGGTTACTTCCGGAGTGGGAAATTACTCGAAGTGGTTACTTCCGGAGTAGGAAGTTACTCATGGGAGTTACTTCCATGCCATGATCTTCAATCATGGGTGGTTATACCCATGAGAGGAAGTGGGGAGTTACGGGTAGTTAACTCCCATGATCTCCACTTATAGGGGAGTGGAGGATTATGTGGCAGCGTAGGAGCGCGCCACCTAGCCTAGTAGTTGGGGATGTCAACTACATGGAACCTAGCAACCAGGGTTGTTGGTTGGCTATATATATGTACCAAGATGGTGGGCTGGAAATAGATAGACACTCCAGAGGGAGGTCTCCAGGTAGAACTCTACAGGGGTAGAGAGTGACACAAGGGGAAAACACTTAGCGAACGGAGTAGCTAGTGTGAGTGTCATTGTGAGTGTTTCCAGCACACAATCTTGGGGCGGATTGTATTCTTTTCTTTGAGGCAATAAAAAGAAAAGTTGGAAGTCGGTGCTTCCGTAAATCCTTTTGTGTGTATTCTTGAAAAATTGTGAGTTGAGTTACGCGTACCTCGGTGAGAACCTCCAAAGCGGTTTATCAAGTAGCTGGCTAAGTGGGAGCTTAGCGCTATTGCAGGGCAATCCGCATATCAGAAAAAAGTCCTGTGACAAGTGGTATCAGAGCCCGGTTGTGGCAAGGAGAGCTAAGGTTGGCTAGGAGGGCCAAGTTGGCGAAGAGATCCAGTTTGGCTACGAGGGCCAAAGTGGCATTCAAACGAGGGTTTAATATATCTTACGTAACTTGTTTCTACCTACTCACATTCTGGTTATCTTTTGAGCATAAGGTCTAGGGAGACGCTCAAAGATAGATTGGCACAGTTAGAGGCGCTGGTTGGCATACCACAAGCTCAACAGAAGGGGAGCTTGATGGAGCAATCGGAGATGCATGGGGCTGAGATTGCAACTTTGCACGGAACATTGTTGGAGTTCATGCGTGAGGTGAATATTCAGCATGGAGAACAATAGGATGGTGAAGATTTGGTTGAATGACCTGATGGCGAGGCAATCCAGAAGTCTGGGCGACTAGGTCAGGATGCCCATTGACATCCGTCGGGACATTAGGCACTACCATGGCACTCCTTGGGTTATTCCCAGCAGCAGCCTGCTGAGCACTTTGTCCAAATGCTTAGTTGAACATAGTCACCATACGATGCGTTTGTTCACTAAAATTTCGTATGGTACGTTCCATGGTAGTTAATCGATTCGTCTTGTCTCTCCTCAGTCTTCTAAGTGGAAGTCGGGGTTGCCTGAGGTTAGGCTCCACCCCAGAGGATATCACTAAAGCTCTCCCTGTGTCAATTACCCTTCGGCGCCAGGGAGGTGCTTTTACCTCGATTTTTTCGTCAACCTCTAGGGAGGTTGAGTGTTGGGATTCGTGACTCATGATGTGTTTGAATACGTTTGGATGTGAGCAACAACTAAAGAGGCTTAGATAGTCATTCCCACAGACGGTGCCAACTGTTGATGCACGATTTCCGGACGGCCATGAAGTGGGTCAGAGCTCGGGTCGTACGTTGGGTCCAGTCCTGCGATCACAGAAAAAACAGTCAGGGGTGCCAGTGGTGGTGCCGGCGGTGACCCTCCGACGCTCAAGTCAGTTTCCGGCACTCCGGAATTTTCTGGGAGAATTTCCTAGAGAGAGAAGCTCTCAAAAACAAAGGAAATTTAGAGAGAGAATAACTTCAGAAAAGTGTGCATACCTTGAGTAATATTTCAGAGGGTTTATATAGGAGTCAAGATGGGTCATTGTGGGACCCAGATAGTAGGCCCAGATAATGGGCTTACTGAATTTACAAATAACTAGGCCCAGATAATGGGCTTCAGTAATGGACTTACTGAATTAGAAATAACTAGGCCCAGATAATGGGCTTCAGTAATGGGCTTACTGAATTAGAAATAATTGGGCCCAGATAATGAGCTTCAGTAATAGGCTTACTAAATTAGAAATAATTGAGGCCCAATTTTGTTATGGCCATAACAAATGCAATAATAATAATAATAATAATAATAATAATCATCATCATCATCCATGATTCATTTTTTGCAGTTGTCTTGCTTCAAAGAAGATAAATTACAAAACATGATTGATTAAAATCACAATTGAATGATGTTGTTTATGATGATTCCATGAAATGAAGGCAAAGAAAATAATAACTAATGCCACTTAAAAATAAGAGGATCATGTTATTATTTATTATTACAATTTTATCCGAATCTAATTTGAAAACAAGGGCAAAATGGAATTACTCTTTGATTTTTATTTAATTTTTTAAACCTACTAATTAACACAGTATTAGTGAAAATCTAAGATTGAGATTTAATTATATTTTTATATTTAAAATAAAGGCAATCGATAGAAGTCCTTACTTAACTAAATAATGCGATTTCAATATATCATAGAGACGTCTCACCGCTTATGTAACGAAAATATTAATGTGAAATTATTATTAATAAGGATAAAAAATTTATATTTTATACTTATCGTATTATTATAATGATTATTTCGTATTATATTTATATTATATATTTTAATTTTATGTTAGGTTTAATTTATTAAAAATTATATTATTTTAATTATATGACATATCTAATATCCGCTCCTCTTCTTAAATTAATGCATGTGGTATTTCATTATTTTTCTTCAAAATTTATTCACGTTTAATCACCTGTGAGTCTAGAACTCGGCAACTTCTTCATTCCCGCTCCAATTCACTCGAAGTAAAAAAATATAAATATAAATATAAATATAAATATAATATATATATATATATATATATATATAATATATATATATATATATATTGTTATGGCCATAATAATATCGGGCCTCAATTATTTCTAATTCAGTAAGCCCATTGCTGAAGCCCATCATCTGGGCCTAATTATTTCTAATACAGTAAGCCCATTACTGTAGCCCATCATCTGGGCCCATCATCTGGGTCCCACAATGGCCCATCCCGGCTCCTATATAAACCCTCCGGATTATCGTTCAAGGTATGCACACTTTTCTGAACTTACTCTCTCTCTAGATTTCCTTCACTTTTGAGAGCTTCTCTCTCTAGGAAATTCTCCCAGAAAATTCCGGAGTGCCGGACACTGACTTGAGCGTTGGAGGGTCACCGCCGGCACCCCTGAATGTTTTTCTGTGTTCGCAAGACTGGACCCGACGTACGACCCGAACTCCGACCCGAGCTCCGACCCACTTCCCGGCCGTCCGGAAACCGTGCATCAACAGTTGGCGCTGTCTGTGGGAACGACAATTCAAGCCTCTTTAGTTGTTGCTACCATCCAAACGTATTCAAACACCTTATGAGTCACGAATCCCAACACTCAACCTCCCTAGAGGTTGACGAGGAAATTGAGATTGAAGCACCTCCCCGACGCCGAAGGGTAGTTGATACAGGGAGAGCTTTAGTAATATCCTCTGGGGTGGGGGCTAACCTCAGGCAACCCTGGCTTTCACTTAGAAGACCAAAGAAGGGCAAGACGAATCGGTTAACTACCATGGAACATACCATACGGAATTTCAGTGAACAGATGAATCGTATGGTAACTGTGTTCAATCAAGCATTTGGACAAAATGCTCAACAGGCTGCAGGCACTGTTAGGAATAACCCGATGAGTGCCATGGTAGTACCAAATGTCCAGACGAATGTTGATAGACATCCTGATTTAGTCGCCCAGACTACTGGATTGCCTCGCCATCAGGTCATTCAACCGAATCTTCCCCACCCTATGGTTCAAAGAGGGGATGATCGCCCACAGATTCCCTCTCCCTCGCATATCGTATATGAATAACGAACTTCTCAGGAATGCTACAACATGGCTTTCAAAGAGAAGGCGCATAAGCTATGGATGATTCGTGGAGAGCCTTCCGAGGGGATGGAAAGTTTGGATCCACGAGATCAAGAGAAAGGGGAGGCTGTAGCTCCAATAGAAGGGATGGATGACGTCCCTATTTGTTTGAATGATCCGGAGAAGACGGTGAAGGTAGGTGAGAACCTTCCTCCACCAATCAAGGATAGGTTTCCTGCGGGAGTACAGTGACGTTTTTGCATGGTCTCACGAAGACATGCCTAGTATAGACCCGAATATAGCTGTCCACCGCCTTAATGTCAATCCTGGAGCTCAACCCGTCCGACAAAAGAGGAGGCACCAAGCCCCAGAGCGTTCAGAGGCGATTGCCTTGGAAGTGAGCAAACTCTTGACAAGTGGAATCATTTGGGAGGTAAACTACCCTGAATGGCTCTCTAATGTTGTGTTGGTGAAGAAAGCCAATGGAAAATGGCGTGTCTGTATCGACTTCAAGGACTTGAACAAGCACTGTCCAAAGGACAGCTTTCCACTTCCCAGAATAGATCAATTAGTTGATGCTACTGCTGGCCACCAGCTGCTAAGCTTCATGGATGCTTATTCTGGTTATAACCAGATTCCTATGTATTCGAAGGATGAAAAAAAAATAGCCTTCATCACTGACAGAGGGTTATACTGTTACCGGATGATGCCATTCGGATTAAAAAACGCAGGAGCAACTTATCAACGGTTGGTAAACTCCATGTTTGCTCCTCTCTTAGGAAAGACAATGGAAGTTTATGTGGATGATATGCTCACCAAGAGCATGGACGCTAGATCCCATGTAGACGATCTCCGAACAACTTTTGACATCCTCCGGAAGCATGATATGAAGCTGAACCCCACCAAATGTGCTTTTGGAGTATCCTCTGGGAAGTTCTTGGGATTCATTGTCACCCAAAGGGGGATAGAGGCCAATCCTGAAAAAATCCAAGCACTTATGCGGTTGGAGTCTCCCAAAACTCCAAAGGATATACAAGTCCTCACTAGACGACTGGCCGCCTTGAATCGCTTTATATCTAGGGCGACTGACAAATGTCACCCTTTCTTCAAAGCATTGAGGAAGTGCAATCAGTTTGAATGGACAAGTGAGTGTGAAAATGCATTCCTACAGCTGAAAAAGTACTTAGGTTCTCCTCCTCTCCTCTCCAAACCGGTTTTGTGGGAACCACTTTTTCTGTATCTAGCAGTCTCAGCGTGCGTAGTGAGTGCAGCTCTTGTCCGGGAAGATCATGGAATTCAAAGGCCAGTCTATTATGTGAGTAAGGCCTTGACTGAAGTTGAAGGTAGATACCCTCCTATGGAGAAGCTGGCTCTCGCCTTAGTTGTTGCAACACGAAAGCTTCGCCCATATTTTCAAGCACATACTATCATGGTCCCAACTGACCACCCTTTGCGACAGATACTCTATCGTCCAGAGCTTTCTGGAAGACTTGTCAAGTGGTCCATTGAGTTGGGAGAATTTGACGTACATTATGTTGCAAGGCCATCAATCAAAGGGCAGGCAATCGCTGATTTCATTGCTGAATTTTCAAGTGGTATAGATAAGGAGGAGGAAGAAACCAGTACAGAGTCACATGATCGACCCCATGGGAATTGACCCACAGAAGGCATGGATCTTATTCGTAGATGGGTCATCTAATAAGGTCGGTAGTGGAGCTGGCTTGATCCTGTCAACCCCGGATGGAGTAGAGGTAGCTGTGGCACTACGTTTCAATTTTAAAGCCACGAATAATGTCGCAGAGTATGAAGCTCTCCTTGGAGGACTTAGGCTGGCAATTGCCTTGGGGGTAGGAGAGATCGTCATCCACAGCGATTCCCAACTTGTGGTTAACCATATCCGTGGAGACTATCAGGCAAAAGGCTCTACCATGATAGCTTACTTGGGTAGAGTGAACTCCCTCCTGTGCGGTTTTAAAGGGTTTGACATCGTAAGAGTCCCAAGGGTGGAGAATTCGAAGGCTGACAGTTTAGCCAGAATTGCTTCAGGAATAGACCCCCTTTTACCGACCGCCTATCACATGGTCGTTCTAGAATCTCCAAGCATATCACAACATGAGCTTCCCCCAGAGAAGACAATGACCATTGACGGTAACCCATGCTGGATGGACCCTATCATAAAGTTCTTAGAAACGGGGGAACTTCCAGCTAACCGCAATGAAGCAATTAAGGTCAGAGGGAGAGCGTCAAGGTACAACATGGTCAATGGTGTTCTTTACAAAAGAGGGTTCAGCCTTCCTCTTTTAAAATGTCTTCACCCAGAAGACGCTGATTATGTTCTCAGAGAAATCCACGAGGGGATATGTGGCAACCATTCTGGTGGTCGATCTTTAGCTCATAAGTGTATCAGGCAAGGATACTATTGGCCAACCATGAAAAATGATGCTAAGACAATCTCAACTAGGTGCCACAAATGCCAGAGATTCGCCAACATTCCAAGGAAAGCTCCTGAAAACCTGACTCCAATGACAGCCCCATGGCCGTTCGCCCAATGGGGACTTGACCTTATTGGACCTCTTCCAATGGATAAAGGTCAAGTTAAATATGCTGTTGTGGCAATTGACTACTTCACTAAGTGGGCAGAAGCTGAGCCCCTTGCATCGATTACTGAAAGGAAGACCACGGACTTCGTACGGAAGTCAATTGTCTATAGGTTTTGTATCCCTCATACCATCATTACGGACAATGGCAAACAATTCGACAACTCCAACTTCAGGAACTTCTGTAAGGAGCTGAACATCTCTTTGTGCTTTTCATCCCCAGCTCATCCTCAAGCAAACGGTCAGGTGGAGGCTGTTAACAAAACCATTAAACACCTCCTCAAGACTAAATTAGATGCTAGGAAGGGTGCATGGCCAGAAGAGCTTCCACAAGTGCTTTGGGCATACCGAACCACTGTCCATACGGCAACAGGAGCAACCCCATACTCCTTGGCGTTTGGATCGGAAGCAGTCATACCGGTTGAAATTGGCCTTCTGTCACCTCGTACTGAGGGATATGACGAGGAGCCTAATCATAGAAGCCTTCAACTCAACCTAGATCTTCTTGAGGAAGAAAGGGATCTCGCTAGTGTCAAGGTTACTGCTTACCAAGAGAGGGTTGCTCAATATTTCAACTCTAAGGTTAAGCGCCGGTCTTTCCAAGTAGGAGACTTGGTCTTGAGGCAAGTACTACAAAGTACCCGAGATCCCACTGATGGAGCACTAGGGCCCAACTGGGAGGGTCCGTATCAAGTCAAGGCAGTCATCCGACTAGGCACCTACAGACTGGTCACCATGGATGGAAGGTTGCTCCATCATCCATGGAATATTGAGCACTTGAAGAAGTACTACCCTTAATCTCTCTATATGTGCAGTAACTCCGCCCAGGAGCTGATGCATGTGTAACAACTCCCTCCCGTTTGTGGGGATAGACTCTTCCACCACGTTTAACTCCTCAGCTATGGGTGACTAATCAATCTCTAGATGGCGGTCATGGAACCATCTACGCACCCCGTTGACTCCCTCAATGTAGGAGCGTTCCATAGCCTGCTGGTAGATACGACCCCTATGGAAGCGAGTGACTGCTTTGTCAATCCTACTTTGCTCAGCAGCAGCTCTCTTTTGAAGCTCTTGGCCAAAATCATTGGCCCTTTTACGCTGGATAGCTGCCTCCTTCTTGGCTTCGGATAAGTCTGCCTTCATTCTGCCCATCTGTTCCTTCATCTCTGCCATTCTTCTCTCCGTTTCGGTTAAGTTGTCAAGACAGACTAGGTGTTTCGCCTTCCAGTCGTCAACCTCAGAAGTGAGATGGTTAACCTCCTTGAGGAGGTTGGTATTGGTAGACTCTCCCTGAGCCAAGGGTCTTGTCGCCTACCGACAGAAAGGCAAAGAGAGGGAAGGAGTTAAGGCATGACTTTCAAAGGTATATATAAAAAAAAAAGCTTAGGGGATTGTATCGAAAATCCACGGAAGCGCGCCCGCGGATGAAAAAATTATTCAAGTCTGAAAATCCGCGGAAGCACGCCTGCGGCAGAAAAAATTATTCAAGTCTGAAAATCCGCGGAAGCACGCCCGCGGAGGAAAAAAATTATTCAAGACTGAAAATCCGCGGAAGCACGCCCGCGGAGGAAAAATTATTCAAGTCTGAAAATCAACGTAAGCACGCCCGCGGAGGAAAAATTATTCAAGTTGAAAATCCGCGGAAGCACGCCCGCGGAGAAAAAAAAAATTATTCAAGACTGAAAATCCGCGGAAGCACGCCCGCGGCAGAAAAAATTATTCAAGTCTGAAAATCCGCGGAAGCACGCCCGCGGAGGAAAAAAAATTATTCAAGACTGAAAATCCGCAGAAGCACGCCCGCGAAGGAAAAATTATTCAAGTCTGAAAATCAACGGAAGCACGCCCGCGGAGGAAAAATTATTCAAGTCTGAAAATCCGCGGAAGCACGCCCGCGGAGGAAAAATTATTCAAGTTTGAAAATCCGCGGAAACACCCCCGCGGAGGAAAAATTATTTAAGTTTGAAAATTCGCAGAAACACCCCCGCGGAGAAAAAATAAAGGTTTGAAATTTCGTGGAAACACCCCCACAAAAAAAATTAAGGTTTGAAATTTTCAGAAACCCCCCCGTGATTTTAAGTAAAAATTTTGAAATTTTTCAGCAACACCCCCGAGTTATATAATGGAAATTTCGAAATTTGCTAATATGCCCCCGTACTTATTCAAATTTCCTGCAGGAAATCCTTACAAACTCACGTAAACCTGCATGACACAGGCGGCAAGCCCAGCGCCCAGTGCGCACGCGATCGCCCACCGCCCAGCGCCCAGCGCGCACGCGATCGCCCACCGCCCAAGCGCCCAGCGCGCATGCGACTCGCCCAGTACACACGCGATCGCCAAGCGCCCATCGCGCATGCGACTCACCCAGTACGCACGCGATCGCCAAGCGCCCATCGCGCATGCGACTCACCCAGTACGCACGCGATCGCCAAGCGCCCAGCGCGCATGCGACTCGCCCAGTACGCACGCCAGCGCCCAGCGCCCCTCGGGTGCCCGTCCCCGCGCACCAGCGCCCCTCAGGTGCTCGCCTCCTCACGCCCAGCGCGCGCTCCTGGGACCTCGGCAGCTCGCCCCCGCGCGCATGGAGCCTCGCCTGCTCGCCCTGCGCGCGCTCCTGGACCTCAGCAGTTCGCTCGCTTCTTCCTTGCGCCCAGCACACCTCGCCAGCGTGCCCAGGCAGCACGCCCAGCATGCCCAGGCAGCGCGCCCAGGCAGCGCGCCCAGGCAGCGCGCCCATGCTGCCCTCGCAGCACGCCCAGGCCGCTCTTACCCTCCTTCCTTCATACCCGAGCATGAACACACACTTGTTTCTTCTTCCTTCACACCTAAACAACCCACTGTTTTCTTCTTCTTTCACACCTGAGCATGCAATAAAAAAAACGCACGCATGCTTTCCTTCTTTCACACCCGAACATGCAGTAAAAAAAAAAAAAAAGCAAAGTTTACATAATAAATTCATGCATTCTGAAGTTATACAAGAAAAAAGGACTTGCTTGTGGCGGCTGGAAAATTCTTGCTTGGATTGACGGGTTCTATTTGCTGTGGTCGCCTACACTGCCTGCCTCCAAGGTACTCGCTCCTATTGTTGAGTAAACCCTACTCCCCAACACTTGTATCTTATATAGGGCACCAATTTAGGGTTTAAGCCACACAGTAAATTACACCTTCGGACCGGCCCTCTCATACATTTAATTTTCAGCCCAGAATAGCTAAATAGTCCCTACATCGACCCGTTAGTCGACTTGGGCCTGGGGGGACTACTGTTATGGCCATAATAATATTGGGCCTCAATTATTTCCATTACAGTAAGCCCATTACTGTATCCCGTTATCTGGGCCCATTACAGTAAGCCAATTACTGTATCCCATTATCTGGGCCCATTACAGTAAGCCCATTACTGTATCCCGTTATCTGGGCCCATTACAGTAAGCCCATTACTGTACCCCATTATCTGGGCCCATTGCCTGGGTCCCACAATGACCCATCCTAGCTCAATTATTTCTAATTCAGTAAGCCCATTACTGAAGCCCATTATCTGGGCCTAGTTATTTCTAATTCAGTAAGCCCATTACTGAAGCCCATTATCTGGGCCTATTATTTCTAATTCAGTAAGCCCATTACTGAAGCCCATCATCTGGGCCTAATTATTCCTAATTCAGTAAGCCCATTACTGAAGCCCATCATCTGGGCCTAGCCCCGGCCTCCTAATGCATTTAATCTATAGTCCATAACAACTAAATAGTCCCTACATCGACCCATTGGTCGACTTGGGCCTGGGGGGACTACTGTTATGGCCATAATAATATCGGGCCTCAATTATTTCTAATTCAGTAAGCCCATTACTGAAGCCCATCATCTGGGCCTAATTATTTCTAATACAGTAAGCCCATTACTGTAGCCCATCATCTGGGCCCATCATCTGGGTCCCACAATGGCCCATCCCGGCTCCTATATAAACCCTCCGGATTATCGTTCAAGGTATGCACACTTTTCTGAACTTACTCTCTCTCTAGATTTCCTTCACTTTTGAGAGCTTCTCTCTCTAGGAAATTCTCCCAGAAAATTCCGGAGTGCCGGACACTGACTTGAGCGTCGGAGGTTCACCGCCGGCAGCACCGCCGGCTCCCCTGACTGTTTTTCTGTGTTCGCAGGACTGGACTCGACGTACGACCCGAACTCCGACCCGAGCTCCGACCCGCTTCCTGACCGTCCGGAAACCGTGCATCAACATATATATATATATATATATATATATATATATATATAATTTTTATTTTTTTTAAATGAATAAAATTAATCCATGCATAGCCCAGTAACTCCACGCGGCCAAGCAATCCGGATGTACTGCAAACGTTCGCACTGTTTGGGTGTTGCGGTAAGGGTTAGCTAGGTTCATAGCATTGGGTGAGGAGGAAGATGATTTGGAATTTGGACTGATTTATGGTGGGTTGTATTGATGTCAGTTTCGCGTAAATAAAAGTTGGCTTTGAGAAAACACTTGAATTTGTGCTTCTAATCAAATTAGTAGAGGATACCAGTCCGTTTGTCCGAGGAATACAAATCAAAAACATGAGGGATGTACAATTTATATAGGCATCTTAGGGCTGGGATCTATCAAATGAGGACACTTATTAGAGTGTCTGATTTGATTTTTCCACTTTTAATAACCCCATTTATCTCACCGCTTTCATTTGATATGACATTATATGGTTAGACGAGTGAATTTAAAAATTTTACTACATTAAATAAATCCAATGATATGACGATTATGTCATAATTTGTAAAGTAAAATTAATGTTAAGAGTTTGTAAGTAGCGGTGATACTCTTCTAGATAAATTAATTAATTTTTTTGTCAGACTTATCTCATCATACTTATAATGATATAAAATTTAAATTCTACAACTTGATAAAATATTCTATAAATAATACAAATTTACTGAAAGAAGAAAAATAATAAATAATGAGAGAAATTATATTTTTAATAAATAAGATTTTATCATATAAATTACTATATATTGTTATTGATATTTTATCGTATAATTTGAATTTATATAAGTTATAAATTTAGCATTACTGATTTTCCACCTCCCTAGACTGCATTTAAAGTATTTTTGATCGATTAGCTATGCGAATGTTATTTCGGTCTCCATGGCAACGATGCGGCGTCACAGGTGCCTTTACACATATAGCCCCTACCACGTTAAATCACAGAGTTATTGATTATGATCCCTCGGTTCAATTTAAATGTGCTGCGCATATTGAAGCCGAGTCACATATATATAATCACAAAAACTGGCATAAAAAGAAAGACAAGAATGAAAAGATTGCTAAAGGGAATGTATTCAAACATTTGAGAAATAAATCAATATGATATCCATGTCGATCCATCGCTGAAAATGGCAAGCTAGTTTAGTCATCATATGTGGCAAGCTATTTTGGTCATCATATGTTCATCATTAACATTGTTTCCGATATGTATTAACAACTGCAGGTTACACCAACAAAAAGAATCTTAATTAAACATAGAAAAAGGTCATAAGATTCTATTAATATTAAATATCGTGTAATTGCAAGTTAAACACTGACAACTTGGAAGCAAATGTATAATCTACCGGCCGGCCTAATCATCTACTAATGGAAGGGTAAAAATAGCATACATGCTGTGACGCCGTACAATTCAGGAGCACCAACACCAAAAATAATGAGAAACAGTAAAACCTCTATAAATTAATTTATTATAAATATAAAAAAATTAATATTTTATCTAGAATATTTATTTATTGATAAATAAATAATTTACTAATTTATCAATAAATAAATAATTATTAATTAAAAAATAATTTTATGTTTTAATTATTTGTAATGTATATTTTTTTTTATCAAGATTCATGTATGTGTTATTAATAAAAAATAATACATCAATATGATTTGCAAGTTCTGGAAGTATGCAGTTATAAGTAATATAACAGTAAACTGTAAAGTAAACCGGCATAGGAGGATTTTACGTGGTTCGGTTATAAAACCTACATCCATGGATAACTATAGAGCTGCAATTCATTAACTTTTTGTTTGTACAATCTTTATGATCGTTTGCAGTGCTGACTCACTCTCACACACTGACCTAATATTTGTAAAACAAAATCTCGCAAAGATCTTAAACTCTAATAACACTGTTCACTCTCTATCGCAGATAACTTAACAACACACTGTTAAATAAATCTTAACCACGACGTCTGACACTGAATTACATAAACACTTAACTAGCAAGTTTTCTCAAGTGTATACTAACTCCGACAGACCTAATCAATAATTCATGTACGATTACAATCTCTTATACATGAATAAAACACTCATAAAATCAAATCAATGACGCATTCTAATTTGCGTTGAAGCTCTCCTTTCAATTCTTGGAATATCGTAATATAAACTCACACAACCAACATCCATACGTTATGAAAACATAATCGTTATATATATTGGGATGTCTTATTGATATCTCCTTGAAATCCTGTAAAAATCCTAATCAAACTCTTATTAGGATAAAGATAAGTATAATAGGAAGTGATATAGTTAACTCCTTAAGGAATTAGGACACAAATAAATATTTTCCTATTTTAACTAGGATACATTAAATAATGTCATAATCTAAGAAGATATGTATTATAAATCAAATACTTTCTAAAATATACTTCTAGAAACAGTAAATTAAGAAACAATATAATATCCTTGTTTTATCACAAGTTGGACAAAAATATCATGTGCATGGCACATGCATGTTGACACCAACATGATTAAAAATTAATGGATTACATATAGTTATTTTTGCTCTACGCTATAGAAATGCAATTGATTTTGGGCATCTTTAGATTTTTTTGATGAAAATGATGCAGTAATGGAATCACATACTAATTAAGAGATTATTGAAGGAGTAATAAATATGCTCATTGATGATAATCATGATGCAGATGATAGTTATATTTTAGCAAATGTTTTTTTGAAAGAGGTTATTCAAATAATAGTGACCTTAAATAATTACTTGTTATAAGATGAAGATAACAAATATGATACATGCTTTGAAAAAAAATTGAGGACGAGGGTTGAGGTTGTAGTTTTGATAGAAAGAAAAAACAAAAAAAACTTTAGATAAATATTTTAAAAAATAACAGAATTGAGAAACTAGAAGTTGTTAAGAAAAAATCGCCTTAATATTATGCATTTATATGTTATTTATGCTATGTATTTGATCATTTATTAATTTATATTTCGTTGGTCCCTAAAGAATTTTAAAAAAATTATCTTATGCATTTAACAAATTTATTAATTTAATACATAAGTCTGAGTCGGAACCGAAAGGTACAATTTGGGATTGTAAATCATAAGTATAGGCCGAATACCCGTGGAAGTTCTTCTATGTTAGTCTTTCCTTGGGAGTATATATTATAGATTGGTGGTAATCTTGGGATATATACATAGAAAGACTGTTAGTCTTTCCTTGGAAGCATATATTGAAGATTAATGGTTATTTTAGCGTATATACATAAGAAGGCTACAAGGTTAAATCCTTGTTACTGCTGTTGATATTCTTATATTTCTCCCTTTATTGTTTAATTATAATAAAGTTGCTGCTGAGATCTCCAAAATGGACATAGGCTTGATTAGCCGAACCACTATAAATCTAGTGTTCCTATCTTCTTTATTTTCTTGTTTGTTTTCTTGCTTGTGGTTTAATTATAATTTTGACAATATCTCGGATTGAAAGTTTCCACAAAAAGCCCAAAATTCACAACAAAATTGGTACTAGAGCTTTTTGGTTCTAGAATCTGAGAAGGCTACAACAAAAATCGAGATGGAATGGTTTAATAGCAAGGGTGGTACTAGTAGTGGGAGAGACCAATTTTAGATTAAAGTTGAGTACTGTTCAGATAGTGATCCAGAGACCAGTGGAATAAATGAAGAACACAAAGAGATTTATGAGGAAAAGGTGTTCGAAAGATTTGGTATGGTAGCTTGCAGGTTCAAGCATGGCTTGGACTTGGACAAAATCAAGTGCACGTGATGCCTTAAGCGGCTGTTGGAGAGCAGCAGCTAGATCGAATAAAGAAAGTTCAGCATTAGATATGAAGTGGTTGCATACTTGCACAAGGTAGATTGAGCTCCTGTGCAAGCCTGGTAGAGGACTTGAGATCTTGCGCAATGTGGGTTGCGCGCCTTCGCAACATTCGTAGTTTGGACAATGTTTCAAGCAGAGAGTTGGCGCTCCTGCACAACAGAGGTTACGTGCCTACGCAACGACATGGACTGGAAATCATTCTTCCACGTGGAATCAACAATGGTTGAAAAAAAAACAAGATGGAGAATTGTTGTGTGTGTTTTTGTCTTGTTAAAATATTAGGCAATATAGGATTTGTTTTTATATTAGAATTAAAACAAATTGGAATTTGTATCAAACTAGAAAGTTGAGTTTGATTGTAATTTGTTTTAATTAGGATAATCTAGGTTACTCATAGTTTGACAAGGAAATTGAAATAGGAAGAGTTTTAATTGTATTTCTAGTCTAGGAATCATGGTTAGAGTAGGAAAGGAACTCTTGGCCCTATATAAAGCCTTGTATATATGAGTATAGAAATATCGAGAAATCGCCTTGTATGCATGAGTATAGAAATATTGAGAACTCGATCAAGTGGAGAGAAGACGGTAATAAATGTTTTAGAAGCCTTGGGAGATGGCAAGAACGTCAACATTTAGGTGATCCGGGAAGCTACGATTGGAGTCATTAATTGTGAGTAGGATCTTGATCTTGTAAGCTACGGTTTAGGATTGTAAACCGTGAGTCTAGACCGAGTACTCGTGGAAGTTCTTCCCTATTAGTCTTTCCTTGGAAGTATATATCATAGATTGACTGTAATCTTGAGATATATACATAGGAAGGCTGTTAGTCTTTTCTTGAAAGCATATATCAAAGATTGATGGTTATCTTAGCGTATATGCATAGGAAAGCTATAAGGTTAAATCTTTATTATTGCTGCTCATATTCTTGTGTTTTTTAACTTATTGTTGATTGGAATAAAGCTATTACTGAGATCTCCAAAGTGGACGTAGGCTTGATTAACCGAACTACTATAAATTTCGTGTTCTTATCTTCTTTATTTTCTTGCTTGTGGTTTCATCTTAATTTTACAAATATCTCGGATTGAACGCTTCCGCAAAAAACCCAAAATTCACAACAATATCATTTTTAGAACTCAAAAAATTTAAAATCAACTACATCTTTTTTTTTTTGAAATTTTAGAAATAAAAACTTAAAATACACAAATAGACACCTGTTCCCTAATCAATACGCCTTCAAACCATCCTGCTATTTCCTCCTTGTTCTTGTAAAATTTTTCCTTGCATCCAAAACCTCCAGGTAGTTACTATCGCAACCCTTGCTACTGAAACACTATTCACGAACATATTTCCAGTAAACAATTACCTTTCCAATAAACTAACCACGTCCGCGTTTAGGCTTTTGAGGCTCGATCAAGCGGACGTTAAAAGCACTTGGACTAGTCAATATGTGAAGTGAAGGATAAAAATTGACCCAACTGTCGTCTTGCTACTAACTACGTACTGCACTCGATGAAAGCGAAGGTCTACCAAAAATGCAACTTGTGCATGGGCAATTTGCTCAAAATTCCATGACTGGTCTGGCCTATTTGAGCAACATGATGGATGAACAATTCACATCCCTTTAAATTTTAATCATTCAGACTCAATTTGTCACAAACGGAAAAAATATATATTTGGTAATGACATCGAGTATTACTATGAAGAAAGTTGAGTCTACACATTTCTAGTGTTCAATCGCCCCCCAACCTCCAACTTCTCTTCTGATTGTCATTCATTGAAAGTCCAAAAATTCAATATTAGCACTAAATTTCACCAAAGCAATATTTCTGATTATGTATTTGGCACAAATAAGGTCAAAGGTAACAATGTATGAAAGTCTTTAAGCTACGTGTACGCTGGTGTGGTTAGACATGAGAGCAGAAATAAAAAGAATTTAAACGCATGGCTGTATCTTCTGGTAAACTACAAATAGGAGAAAGTTCATTAATAAGCAAGCACAGCGTAGTCCCATTCGAATGAAAACCTGATTAAACGATCATTTTAATTTATCTTCTTATTCCTATACTAATCGATCAATTAATTCTATATTAACACTCCGAAAATGTTAAATCCCGATCTACATTCTACTTCGTAAAATTCTATATTTTGAACGACAAACTTGAAATAATAGCACCTTTTTTTCACCGATCGTACGTCTTAAGCCTACCTGAATTATGAGATTTATCGTTGGCTTAATCCACTCCATAAAGCTCTTTATTTTTAGCTATCTACGATCCTCAAGAATATTAAGTTCTTTGCCAAGAGGATTTGGAAATGTTAATAGCCAAAATGCTTTGTTGTTTATCCAACTGTCTACGTCTTTAAACTGTGATTTGTGTAAGGAAGATAAGCAGGCACTGAACTCAAATACGCGAACATGAACGTGAACTTTAGCAGAGCAAAGTCCTGCTGCATTTCAAAGCCGAGTTCAATTTTTCCTGGAATATGTATAACTTTTTATTTACCCCCCTAAATTTTGATAGTTTTAATTTTCTTTATAGTTTGAGAAATTTCCTATGCTCCCTAACTATCCTTTTTTTCATTTAAAATTATTTAAATCTTTGAAACATAATTAATACATATAATTCTTTTTAAAATTTTTATTTCCCGATCAATTAAAAATTATGAAATTAGAAAAACAGCCAAATTTTTCGGAGGTGCTAATGAGTTCCAAAAATTCAGAGTTAGTATATTTTAATAGTTTAACTCTGGAGATTTGTTAGAACTAATCATAACCCTATGAACTTTCAATTAACTCTTAAAATTAATATCCTGATTTTATATTGAAATTAGGATGAAGTAAATACAAAGTCAAAATCTCAGATAGCTAAAGAAGATGAAATATGGCATATAAGAGATACTTTTTACGGATATAAAGAGTTCAAGAAAAGGGCAATCCGGGTTTTTGTATCTATTTTGAAAATACAAAGGGTTAAATAGAATTATAAAAAATGGAATCCCCCCTTAGATAATTGGAAGACTTGCATAAACGTGTGTTGTAGGTTTCCAAATAATTTGAAGACAACAACTACCATTACCGACCAAGAAGTTCTCACTTTCTGTTGGAATTTGAACGGAGTGGAATTTGACTATACGTGGAAGTGGAAAGCATGCAGAAGTGATAATGTTTCCATCAAATTCAAAAAACACCCATTTGCAAGAAACTCGTGGGTGGTGTCATCATGGGCCGTGCGTGCCACTCCTACCCATCTAACGTACAGAACTCTTTTTCCAAACCCCGGGTACTAAGCAAGTCTACTAATTTTGTAATCAACAAATCGTAAATTAAATCGCCACGATGCACGCCAAATTTCTTAGGAGGTACAAATATTTAATTAATTTTATCGGGATCGAAAATTATATCAAATTAATGGTATATATATTTAAGTTTTATAATAAATGCATTCAAATGTAGTAATAATTTATAAATTATGTTTTCTTCTCGAGGTATCTCTCATATGGAAGAAGACATGGAAAAGATTTGTTTGAACAAATCATTTCATAAAAGGATGATTCAATGACAGCAAAAATTTATTAAATTATAAATGTAATTGATAATTTTCATTAGAAAATATGATTGCATAACTTTATGATCCTTTAAAAAAGAAATAGTTTCTTATAAATGTTGTGTCGATGGCTATTATGGTTCAAACCTAATATCATGTTCTGTAGGAATTTTGTTGGTTCAAATCTAATTAACATTGCCCAACTGAGAGCTAGTAATTACAATTGTCACCCCCAATGTTTGGATGAAGTAACACTCTCTCCCCAACATTCGATGAAGTAACATACAAACCCCTTTTCTAAATACCATTAATGCATCCATTAAACATATTACGGAAAGACAATTGTATCCTTATTTATATTATAAGATTCTTTATTTATTTCTCTTTATAAAAGAGATAAATTTTAAAAACACCAACAGGTCTCGCAAAATTCATATTTTTTAAAATTTTATAGAAAATGGTTTGTATAGATGGTTTTTAAAAAGTGGTTTTTTAAAAAATAAAAATTAGAAAGAAAATAGTTTGTAGATAAATAAAAATGGTAGTCTAACTGGTTTTCTATTTAATTTTTATTATTTTAAAATTTATATTTTTAAAAAATAAAATTAAAAAGAAAATGTTTTGTAAATAAACCATTTAAAAAAATAGTTTGTAAATAAAAGTTAATGTTTTAAAATTTTTCTCCATTATAAAGAGAAATAAATAAATAAATCTTATAATATAAATAAGGGTAAAGTTATTTTTCTATAATACGTTTAATAGATGGACTAATGGTATTTGAGAACTAGAGATCTTTATGTTACTTTACCGAAGGTTGGGGAGAGAGTATTATTTCGCCCAAACGTTTGGAGTACCAATGTTAATTACTCAACTGATAGCATATGTAGCGTTACGTACTTCAAAAGCACATTATGATGCACGTGCATTTTTGTGCAATATTGGGTAATAATGATTCTTTTACAATATTGAAAACAATATTGAAAACGATAAAATGTCTCAGTTATCTCTACCTTTTATAAAATTATCATGTAAAAACCTCTTTTTTCAGTTTGTATGAATGACATTTTTCATTTTTAAAAAGTTATCATGGGCTATCCTTATAGTTTTTTTCTTTAGATGACATCATTTTTTCATCTAATACTTTTACAATTATCAAAATACCCTTAAATCTAATATTAAATAATTGAAATCACTTAAAAAAGAAACAAAAAATTACCATGCAGTCCCAAAATAAATTAAACTACAAACACTACCCCAAAAAAAATCCTATCACCACGCCGCAAACCCAAAATCCTGGCCACACCCCCAACGTCAACATCTAGCAACACCAATGACCAGGCACTCCACCACCGCCATGCTAGCACTAGGCGCTCCATAACCTAAATTTTCTTGACATACAAACAACAAATTTCAACAAAATTTTTAATAAGGGGTTGATAGAACAGCTTGTATGCCTCCATAACTTCAAGATACCACATTGCTTCACAATATGTGAAGCTGAAAGATTAAAAATCTTTGTGGACCTGATTTTTCGCCCCATAAATTCAACACAATGGCTTAATTAATGAAAAAAAAAAAACCAACCAAAGCAAAGCAAAGCCTGCATCACTGCACACATAACAAAACAAAACAAAAACGAAAATAAAAACATAACAAAAGTTTTTGTCTACTTTCCTCTTTTGCTTTTATTTACTTCACCACCGGCCTTCACCTCTCTGGAGCAACAAACAAGAACTCCAAACTCTTCTAGCTAGCTGGCTTGCTTTTGCTCTCTTTTTTTTTCATCAACTTTTCTCAAAATTTCAAAACCCATCTTTGTTTTCAGCAAAAGTGAAATTACCCAGATGCTGTTTTGTGTTGTTCTTATTGTTTCTTGCCGAGCCTTTTCATAATGTGGAGAAAAAAAATGTTTCAGAGGTTAGGGACGATTCGTGAGTATGGAGACCGTTGAAATATTTCAATGCATTACATGGTAGCGTAGCTAGGAGATCTTGTTGGAGGGTTTTCTGGGTTTGTTTTGTTTTGTGTTGAGAAGATGGTAACTCGGAAATGAATGGCTGAGTTGAATCGAGAAGCTCGTGAATCATAAGAAACATCTGGGTTCTGTTGAAAAACAGAGAATATAACAGAAATGTATAACAGAATTTTTATTGAATATTTCAGAAATATGCATACATTAAGCATGAGCTGCTTTATATACAAAGTCTGTAACAGAATAACAGCTTGGTCTGAGCTGGCATTTCAGCTCTTGTTACATTGACATCTGGCATATATGAAAAGCTTATTACTAACTCCCTTTAACTATCTTTTCTTAGCTTCAATACCTCCTCTCAAGTTTAGCTGAGTATTTTCGAACAGCAAACTTGTCAATTTTGTTTAAACAACAGGTCCATCAGTTGGACTGATACTTAGCTTGCTTCTAAGCAATTCGAATCTTGCTTCAGGTAAGGACTTTGTCATAATATCAGCAATTTGATTGACAGTAGAAACATACTTTACAGACAATTGTTGAGCTAGTACCTTTTCTCTGATGAAATGCACATCCACCTCAATATGTTTTGTCCTTGCATCGAAAACTGGATTAGAGGCAAGTGATTCTGCACCCTTATTGTCACACCACATCACAGGAGATTCATCTAGATTCATTTTCAGCTCATTTAACAAGCTTTGAAGCCAAATAAGTTCAGTAGCACCTTGAGATAATGCCCTGTACTCAGATTCTGTAGATGACCTTGCTACAATTTTTTGTTTCTTGGAAGACCGGTAAATTAGATTGTCACCAAAGAATACACAACTTCCTGAAGTGGACCTTCTATCATCAATAGAGCTTGCCCAATCAGCATCAGTATAGCAGGTTAGTTTAAGTGAATCCATCGGTTTGAATAATAGTCCATAATCTTGAGTCTTCTTAATATATCTCAATACTCTTTTGCATGCTTGCCATTGTAGAACAGTTGGTGCCTTAAGAAATTGACTGAGTTTGTTGACAGCAAAAGCTATGTCTGGTCTGGACATTGATAGATATTGAAGAGCACCAATAGCACTTCTATATACACCTGGTTCTTCTAGTAGTTCACTGTCATTAGCTGAAAGTTTTGCATTGGCCACCATAGGTGTCTTGGCCCCATTGGCTTCTGTCAAATTAAATCTTTTTAGCAAATCCTCTAAATACTTTTTCTGTGACAGGATTAAACCATTTTTGGTTCTGTGTACTTCAAATCCAAGAAAGTAACTAACTTCTCCAAGTGTCTTGAGTGAAAACCTCTTGTTCAAGTTACATATAATTTGTTGAACTTGAACTTTGTCACTGCCTGTGATCAGAATATCATCAACATAGACTAATAGGAGAATGATCTGACTTCCATTGTGGTATATAAACAGACTTGTATCAGCAATAGACATTGTAAACCCCCACTGGAGCAGAGCCTCCTTCAGCTTGTCAAACCAAGCTCTAGGAGCCTGCTTCAATCCATAAAGTGACTTGTTGAGTTTGCAAACAAAGGATGGTCTGGTGGAGTCTAGAAAACCATCTGGTTGGTACATATAGACATCTTCTTTCAAGTCACCATTAAGAAAGGCATTATTAATGTCAATGTGTTGAATCGTCCACTTGAAGGTGACTGCTAGAGATAGAACAACTCTAATTGTGAAGGGTTTAATAACAGGACTAAATGTTTCAAAATAGTCTATACCTGGAGCTTGCTGAAAACCTTTGGCAACTAACCGAGCTTTGTACCTTTGTATGCTGCCATTAGAGTTATATTTTATTCGAAAAATCCACTTGCTGTCCACAACATGTGATGCAGAATGTGATGGAACTAGAGTCCATGTCTGATTAGATATAAGGGCATTAAATTCAGCTTGCATAGCTTCTTTCCAATGAGGGCAGGACAAGGCTTCAGAGACTGATTTGGGGGTAGTAATGTGTAGTAAATCAACACTGTATATCTTTGGTTTAAAGATTCCAGATTTGCTTCTTGTGACCATGGGATGACTAGGTTGAGATGACTTAGACAGAACTTTGTTATTACATGGTAGAGTAGATGAAGCAGGTTGATTAAGTTGCAGGGAATCTGAGGAACTAGGAGATGTTGGATGACATGGAGGTAGATTTGATGGAGTAGAAGAAGCAGTAGGTGCAGAAGAGTTGGTTATATCATTAAAACTGGTTGTATGAGAGTCAGATGCATGGGGAGTAGAAGAAGAAAGAGAGGAACTGGAGATTGGAATAAACCAGTATGAGATGTTGTTTGATTGAGAGGTGGAATTATGATTTGAGAAAGAGGTTAAAAAGGATCCTGATTTAAAAGGAAAATCCTGTTCATGAAAGGTCACACTCTTTGAAATATAAACTCTTCCAGTAGAATGGAGGCACATGTAGCCTTTGTGATGGCTACTGTATCCAATAAAGACACATTTGGAAGTATGAAAAGAAAACTTATGTTTATTATATGGTCTGAGGTTGGGAAAACAAGCACATCCGAAAACTTTAAGAAAACTGAAATTAGGAGCTGAAGTATAAAGTTTCTGATAAGGAGTCTCAAAATTTAAGGTAGAAGTAGGTAACCTGTTCAATAAGAAGTTGGCAGTATGGAATGCATGCCACCAGAAGCTAAGTGGAAGAGATCCTTGAGCAAGAAGTGTAAGCCCCATCTCTACTACTGATCTGTGCTGTCTTTCTACCTTTCCATTCTGTTGATGTATATAGGGGCAAGGGTGCCTGAAATGAATTCCTTTTTCAGCAAGAAAAGAAGAAAGAGGTCTGAATTCACCTCCCCAATCTGTTTGCAAGCATTTGAGTTTGTGGCAGAATTGTCTTTCAACTATAGCTAGAAATAGAGGGAAGATATTTGATACCTCTCCTTTGGAATGCATTGGATATATCCAGCTATATTTGCTGAATTGATCAACAAATAACAGATAATAACTGAAACCATCTACTGAAGTGATTGGTGCAGGCCCCCACACATCTGCAACAACAATTTCCAAAGGATGTGATACAGTACTATTGGATAATGGATATGTGGAATGACATTGTTTACCCAATCGACAGGAATCACAATTCAGTTTGTTATTCATTTTGCTGGAAAACAATCCAGTAGTTTTGGCTACATGAGTAAGTACTTTTACATTGGGATGGCCTAGCCGGCAGTGCCATAGAACAGAAGGTTCACATTTATTTACAGTACATGAAAATAGGGAAATCACTTGTGAGGAAGCAGTATAGTTATTCTTCAAATCTGAGGAAAGAGAACTATTATTAGATCCATTGAAGTTGATAGCAAGACTGACTTCTGAAGGTGCAGAATGTTGATGCTGAGAAGAATGAGTTGAAGAAGAGATGATTTTATAGAGGCCATGTTCAAGATGAGCTTCCAGCAGAATATTTCCTGTACTTTTATCCTTGACAAAACAGAAGTAAGGATGAATTTCAAGCACAACATCATTTTCAGCAAGTAACTTAGAGACACTAAGTAGATTCTTAGTAATTTGTGGAACATGTAAAACCTTTTTTAATACAATAGGTGTAGAATGCTTTGAAGCAGATAATGTTGTAGAACCAGTGTTCAAAATAGAGATGTGATTACCATTTCCAACTTGAACGTTGTCAGAACCATGGTATTCTTCTTTAATTTCCAGATTCTGCAGGTTATTGGTGATGTGATCAGTGGCACCAGTGTCAAGATACCATGAGTTATCTGCCACAGTGGTTGGAGAAGCAAGATAAGCCTGAGAGGTTGCTTGATTGTTGAACTGATTTATGTCTTTATTAGATTGTCCACCTTGAAAAGAAATGTCAAATCTGTGATAGCATTTTAAGGCCACATGACCAGATTTGCCACACAGTTGACACACAGGCTTGTTATTGGCAGAACCTCTTCCATTGTTGCTATTTCCATCACCTTGAAATCTATTTGATTGAGACCTTCCTCTTCCTCTTCCACGAGAGTTGTTATACCCAGCATTCTTAAAATTTTGAGAATTTGTACTGAACTGTCTCCTAGCTACATTAGCACTATGATCTACATGTGTAACATGTGAAGAATGATGCTGAGCAAGTCTTAATTCATAGCTCTGCAACTGATACTGAACTTCCTCTAAAGAAATGTATCCTGCCTTGGAAGTTATGTTGATTACAATTGCATCAAACTCAGGTCCTAGTCCATTTAAGATATGCAATATCAGATCTGATTCTGAAATTTCTGATCCTATGGCAAATAAGGTATCTGAAATACTTTTCATTTTGAGAAAGTATTCAGATATTGACATAGCTCCCTTCTTAGTTGTTTGTAATTCATGTTTAAGATGCATAGACCTAGCTCTAGATTCAGTGTAGTACAACCTTTCTAAAGTATTCCACAAAGACATTGAAGAATTGCATCTTACAACATATCCAAACATGGATTCAGTAATTGAAGAAAGCAACCAGCTCAAGATGAACTTATCAATACGTTTCCACACTAGATATTCAGGATTGGATTGTTTAATATTCTCATTAGATGAAGATGAAGTTGGAACAATTATAAATGAAGGTGGACAAGACTTATCTCCATTGATATATCCCTCAAGATCATATGCTTCTAGTGTTGGAAGCACCTGTGAGCGCCAGTAACCATAGTTGTTTCGATGTAATTTGATGGAGAGTGAAGGCAGAGCTGATGGAAGAGAAATAAGAGGAATCGATGCAGATGAAGTGCTTGAATTTCCTGGGAATTGTGTGGCTGTGTTGATTACGGTAGGATCATTATGATGCACTCCATGTAGAACTGAACCAGGCATGTTTGAAACAAAGTTTCCAGGAAAGTTCTCATTGTTTCTTGGAAAATTTTCAGTGCCAGGAAAATTTGAAGAGTGAGGATCAGCCATTTGATTTTAATCAGAGGGCTCTGATACCATGTTGAAAAACAGAGAATATAACAGAAATGTATAACAGAATTTTTATTGAATATTTCGGAAATATGCATACATTAAGCATGAGCTGCTTTATATACAAAGTCTGTAACAGAATAACAGCTTGGTCTGAGCTGGCATTTCAGCTCTTGTTACATTGACATCTGGCATATATGAAAAGCTTATTACTAACTCCCTTTAACTATCTTTTCTTAGCTTCAATAGGTTCAAATGTTTTGGTGTTATGTTTTGAAAGTTTTGGGGAAATGTTTTGATGCTCAGGTGAGAAAATCGAATTCGGGATTTTTGAGATTCGGCTAGGTGGAATTGGTGGCTGATGGAAAAAAAGTGAGCTTTGACTGACAAGAATCACCTCGATTGAGAAATATTTCGTGGGTCATTTTTATCTTACTTCTGTTCCTGTTTTTGATTTTCACCATTGCTTAATAACGGTGTGAAGATGAGGGGAGATAGGTGATGGTAACTAAGATTTTTTTAAATCATATTTTATATTATTATTAAAAACTGATAAATGATTCCTGTAACTTTCAATTTTTAAGTTATTTATAAGTATTTAACGTTTAAATTAAAAAAAAATAATTCACATTGACTTTTTAAAAGGATAAAATTATTTTTTATGTAAACTGATAAAAAATATTTTTATATAATAATTTCATAAAAGATAGGTTCAGTCTACCATATTATCTCTACTGAACACTGAGAACCCAATTACTTTGTTTTAAAAAAAGCACGAAGATCGTAAGTTCTTGTCACCGGGAACACAAATCAGAAACAAGAGAGATGCATAGTTTATGTAAGCATAAAAGGGTTGACAAGTTCAGAGAACGGTGCCATGATCTATCAAATCAGGACATTTATCACAGCATAATGGCGTCTGTCTTGATTTTTCTATTCCATATAACCCAATTATCCCACCGCCTTCTACTGCATTTAAGTATCTTTGGTCAATCAGAATTGCAATGCTATTTCGTTTTCGGTGGTAACGATGCTGCGGTAACAAACCATAATAAGGGTAACACAAATAGGAAGAATATTGTCGTCATTCCCAGCTTCTAGCTAGACAATATCCGTACCCACACTTTGAAAACACTATCATCATGCACGTGCATTTCGCTGCAATTTAGTACATTGAGAACGGAGAACCCCTCTAATTATTTGTTTAAAGAGCATAAAATTTCACTTTAATTAAGTATTTTGTCTATAGGAGAACAGATTACAATTCCAAAACTTTAATTATAAGAGTAGATTCTAAAATCATTTGCTACATTATACATCTTATTAAATGATCCTGAGATGATATTGATTTAAAGTTAGTATATATGACATTTATTATGTTATCACCCTATTTGTTTAACAATTATAAATTAATTTTGAGAATTGAGAATCGCACCGATATTTACAATTATAAGCATTTGTCATAATCCATCAAATGATGACATTTATTACACCCAATTTGTGTCATGGTTTTATTTTCTGGATAACCGAAATTTCCCACTGCCCTGAAAAGCATTTAATTTAAATTTCTTTGTCATCAGATTTGGAATATTATTTCGTTCTCAGTGGCAGCGATGCAGCGTTACCCGTGCCTTAATTTTGGAGCAATTGCCAGCGTTAACCTCTATTTTATATACATATATGGCCACTACCACATTGAATTATATGGTTATTGATTATGATCACTCAATTTTTTTATTTTATTTTTTATTTTGATGAGAGGGAAGGCACTAAGGCCCGGGAAAACAGCTAGCTTGGCCTCTAGGCCAAGCAAAACCAACAGATTACGATCACTCAATTTATTTTATGATGTGCGTAGATATTTTAAGCCAAGTGATTATTACCACATATATATAATCACAAAAAAATACAATAATGAAAAGATTATGCAGGCATTTTGTTCAAACATTTGAGAAATAAATAAATTAATATGGTATCAATAATATCGATCCATCGCTGAAAATGACTAGCAAGAATTTAGTCATCATATGTTTAACATTTTTTGATGTATATATACTAGCAACTACTGTAGGAATTGCAACAAAAAAAGAATCTTAAAAACATAAATAAGAAAAAAAAGATCATAAGATTCTCTTGTCATATGTAATTAATATTGCAATGTACAACTTGACAACTTGTAAGTAGGGATGGCAATAGGGCAGGGCGGGGAGGAGCATGGGTGAGAAGGCTCTCCCCATTCCCAATTGCATTGTTCAATTTAACCTCATTCTCCACCTATTCCTCATGTTTTTTTAGGATAGGATAGGGATAGAGAATCTCCATTGGGGAACGCTTTCCCCAACTCCACTCTATTCTCCATGTCAACATCTTTAATATAATTAAATTTATAATCTTAACAAAATAAAATCACATTTATTTTAAGAAAAAATAAAAATTTATGTTTTTTAAATAATTAATATATTAAATGTCAAATAAAATTAATAATTATAAGGTTATATATTTTTTATATGTAATAGTTTATTATATGAAAATAAAAATAATACTATATTTTATATTTTTGTATATCATGGTAGGTTGCAAGACAGGGCATGGTGGGGATTTGTAGACTTGTCTCAACCTCATCGCAATGTGGGAATTAAAGTCTAAACCCCTCCCCGCCAAAAAATTACCCACATCCCTACCCCACAGAGACGGATCTCTACAGATTCTCAATCTCAGGAAACATTTTGCCATTTCTACTTGTAAGCAACAGTATAATCTCTTGGCCTAATCATCTATTAATTGAAGGGTAGAAAAAACATACATGCTCTACCGCGCGTACTATCTCAAGTCTCATGGCACCAACACCAAAAACTATAAATTATTACATGGATAGGCAGAACGAGGACATTACAGCTCGGAGTTGGTGGGTTACTTAAGCACCGCACGCTATGGATTTAGGATTTGTGACTCTTGCCGTCATTACCAGCCAAAATCTGGTACTTATCTCTCCTTGTAAGCTTGGTACATTCAAAGCCTAATGCCTCGCCAAGCCCACTTTGCACATGGTTGGCCACATCAAATCTTGATTTTTTCCACTTGGACGCCTCGGATAAGCTCTCAAGCAATTGCACGGTGTAGCTTGGTGATGGGTTCATGAGGAAGAAAAGTGGATCCAAGCACTTGAGACCGCCTGCAGTTGTGCCATAGAACATGCTAACATGGGTGTCATTAGCTACAGGAACTATATTGTCACTCATCTCAGCGAACAATGGGCTGAATCTCAAGAGATATGGTTCTCTACATGTGGTTCCTTCTGGACAAACTACCAAGTGCCCTTCATTCAACAGCCTTTCCATCATTTTAGCATCTTGATCTCGGTTCCTTGTTAATCGGACGGTTTTGATTGGTGCTAAGAGCTCTGATATTCTGCTTAGGCTGTATGTGACTGCAGTAAAGTTTTTCTTCAATGCAAAAGATAGATATAAAGGATCTAATAACGTTCTATGATTACAAACATAAAGGAGGTGCTGGGGCTTTTTATGTTCCGTTGAGTTTGGAGATATGTGGGAATTTTTTTGTTGCTTTACTGAGAGGAGGAGTCCTGAAAAAGACGATATAGGGATGGAAATGTTGTAGGGAAGAGTTAAGCCAATAACGGCCCTGAAGATAGCAAGAAGGAGACCAAAAGGAATCCACATAAACATGGCCAGAGTAGTTAATGGAGCGGGCCTGAAGGCCAGTCTACCATCGTGGAAAATGAGCGGTTTGGGGTATTTATCTCTTGGTAGGTGTTGCCATCTCCTCTTGTCCGCGTCTCTCACCAAATAAATGTCCTGTTGCAATAATCGCATAGCAAACAGCATTAAAATTGAGACTTAAAGAGAAGTATATATTAAATAAACTAATTTGCCCATTTAATTGAAGTAGAAAAAGAATTATTTATTAACCATTGTCGGGATAGAAAGAAAGATGAACTCACCTTGCACTGAAGAAACAACTTATGGTCATGATCAGGAGAATTGTTGAAGCTACTAATGCCCATAACATCACCATTGTCCTCCCCAAGTGTCTCTACGAAAACGCGCATGTCTTTCTCTCTTTCTTCCATGAGTCCGACAAAGTACCCGTAGAAAACTTTGAGCTCTCTTCCAACTACAACATCAATCTCTAAATAATCTCTCAAGAAGCTATCAATCATTATTTGAGGCATATTACTCACACCAACCCCTTTGCCTCCTCTCTTCACCACCTCAAATATTTCCAAGCCGACATTCTCCAAGAAAAACTTTGGCAGAACAGCTCTTCCAACTCTAAAATTTTTCTCTTTAATCCCGAAGAAGCAGACCATGACCATTATTTTCAAGCCCATTTCTTCACCAACTAAACAAATGAGTGGATATGAAACGACAAGAACAAGAGCCCTTAAGAGGCCTCCAGCTTCGAAAGCCACAAGCATAAAATAAGGAAACAAAGAGGAAGATTTCAAGAAAGCTCCTTCCACACTGAAGATCAGCGTTTGGTTTGATAGGTCTGATCTATGAGCAAGAGAATTGTACCTTTTAAATCTACTTTGGGTCGCATGGATGTTGCTGAAACTTCTTTGGAGATCTTTTGGGTTCCTAAATTTTCTAAAGAGAATTCGATAGAAAAAGAGGAAAAGTGTATTGAAGAAAGGGACCTTCATAGACATCATTTTTCTCTTGTTTTGGTTCGTACAATTCGAAACAGAACTCATGATATGTAGAGAATCAGAGCCTGTGGCCCTTTTTATACAACGTTTGTTGATGATACTTATTACGAAAACGAATGGCGTCTTACTGTTTCAAAGTTGTAAAGTGCCAGCTTGGAAATATATAATTGACAAGAGTTCTCATGCAAGCAATTTGCACTTCAGCTTGGTCCGCGATTTGCTGCTCCCAAAATCTAAAAACACGGTTATAATTAATTGCATGATGTCCCGGGCGCGTTGAGACCCTTTGAGACTAGATCAAAGGAACTGTTAAAGCAATTGGACTAGTCAAATGATATGAAGTGAAGGATTCAAATTGAACCAACTGTAGTCTTGTCATTAACTACGTAGTACTGTACTGAATGAAAGAGAAGATTTACCAAAAATGCAACTTGTGCATGGGCAGAGTGGCTTACTGGTATGGACTGTTTAAGCAACATGATGGATGAACAATTCACACATCCCTGTTAAACTTTGATCATCCGGACTAAACTTGTCACAAACGGAAAAACATTTAGGAATGACTTCGAGTAAGTACTGTGAAGAAAGCGTTGGGTATCGAAGTCTCTATTATTTAATAATCTACCTCCTACCCCTTTTGATTTTCATTCAATACAAATCCAAAAATGTCAATATTAGTACTAAATTTCACGAAAGCAATTATTTCTATTTCTAATTCTGTATTTGGCACAAATAAGGAGCCAAAAGGTAACGGTGCAGCAAAGTATTGGATAGGATAGGTATAGAATCTTGCTAGGAAAGAGGAAGCTTGAATAATTTTATTATACAAAGAGCAATATATACAAATGTGACAATGATAGAAAAGGTAATAACAGGAAAATGTTAAGGAGTAATTACTGTAGAGAAATCCTAATTACAGTTGTATAAAATAAGCTATTTCCTGAAATAATCAATCAATCAATATTATGCCTTAATATGCCCCCGCAAGATTGGAGTTTCCATCAGTAACACCAATCTTGGAACGATGATCAAGATAAGGATGGTGAGGAAGAGGTTTGGTGAGTGAATCAGCCAGTTGAGCAGCAGAAGAAACATGATGAACTTGGAGTTTGTTGTTAAGAACTTGTTCCCAAACAAAATGATAATCCAAGGCTATATGCTTCATACGAGAATGAAAGACAGGATTAGATGAGAGATAGGTGGCACCCAAGTTGTCGGAATAAATGACAGGAGTGGTTGGAAGACTAATATGAAGTTCACCAAGAAGATTCGTTATCCAATTAATCTCAGACGCTGTGGATGCAATAGCTCTATACTCCGACTCAGTATAGGATTTGGCCATTGTGCGTTGTTTTTTTGAACACCAGCTGATAGGATTTGCTCCAAAAAACACCAGATAAAAAGAAGTCGATGTGCGTGTGTCAGGATCACCTACCTAGTCTGTGTCCGCATAAGCTCGGAGAGACAGGGAATGGTTGTGACGAAGATAAAGGCCATGAGTGGATGTGCCATTAAGATAACGGAGAACTCTTTTCACAGCACGCCAATGTATAACAGTACGACGAAGCATGAACTGTGATAACTTATTTACTGCATAGCTAATATCCGGACGAGTCATTGAAAGATATTGTAATGATCCAATGACTTGTCTACATAAACTTGTATCGACAAGAAGGGAACCATCATCAAGACAAAGAGATTTAGTGGCGGACAAGGGTGTTGCAATAGACTTGGACTCATGCATGTTTGTGCGAGCAAGGAGATCTCTAGTGTACTTTCGCTGTGTAAGAAAAAGACCACCAGATGTGTGGATCGCTTCGACACCAAGAAAATAACTAAGAACTCCAAGATCTTTGAGTGAAAATCTAGTAACAAGACGTTGAATAAATCCATTGACCAAAGATGGAGAGCTGCCTATGACAATTATGTCATCCATATACACCAACAAAAAAAAATTGTTAATCCATGATTTGAATAAATAAATAATGAAGTATCAGACCGAGAATTTTTGAAGCCTTGAGAGAGAAGAAAAGATTGAAGTTCCTGATACCATGCCTGATGGGCTTGACGAAGACCATAAATGGCCTTACGCAATTTACAAACATGTTACGAATAGGAAGCAATTGCAAAACCAGTAGGTTAAAGCATATACACATCATCTTGAAGATGGCCTTGTAAGAAGGCATTGTTTATATCCAATTGACGAAGTGACCACTGAAATTGTAAGGCGATGGTAAGAATAATTCGGACTATTGTAGGCTTCACAACCGGACTGAATGTGGAGTGAAAATCAATGCAGGATGCTGATTAAAGCCTTTGGCAACAAGTCAAGCCTTATATCGGTCAATTGAACCATCTGCCTTTCTTTTTATTCTAAAATCTCACTTACAACCGATAATGTTTTGTGAAGGGTGAGATGGAACTAGATCCCATGTGTTATTTTGTGTAACAGCTTTGAACTCTTCAGCCATAGCAAGACGCCAATGAGAGTTCTTTTGGGCTTGACTAAATTTGGCAGGTTCTGTGAGAGGAGGTTCATCAATAGTTGTAGCCAAATAACTATGAAAATAACAGGGATTGGGTTTAATAATATTATTTTGGGATCTAGTGACCATAGGATGAGAGAACGAATTATGGGGTGGAGATTGAATGGTAGTAGAATTGGAAGAAAGAGCTATATTGGGAGATTCTGAATTATTACTTACCAAAGTAGCATCTGTTGAATTTGACGAAGTAGAGTCAGGACTAGCTTGCATCAACGGAGGAGTTGAGCTGTCAATATGAGTGCTAAAATCTACCAAATTAGTAGGCATTGAGTGGGGAACAAAAGCAGAAGGAATTGTACTGGTACTAGAACTAAGGGTCCATAAAGTAGAAGAAATTGAAGGAGTTGTGCCTGTCTTGAAAGTTTGAGAGGAAACAGATAACGTATAATAGGGCGATTCAGATAGAGTCCAAGCATCCAAGGCGGATTGATTAATTGACTGTTGAGAAATCATTTTGGAATAAGGAAATTCATGCTCAACAAACACTACATGACGTGAAATAAATATTTTGTTGTTAGTAGGATCAAAACACTTGTACAAATTATGGGTGGATGAATATCCCATAAATACACAAGATTTGGATTTTGGTTCCAATTTATAGGTAGAGTATGGCTTAAGCCAAGGATAACAAAGACAACCAAAAATGCAAAGTTTGAGATAATTCGGTTTGGTGGAAAATAATTTTTCAAAGAGAGATATATGATTGAGAATTGGTGTGGGAAGCCGATTGATAAGATACATGGCAGTTTCAAAGTCATAAGGCCAAAAATAAGATGATAAAGAGGCATGATGAAGTAAAGATAAACCAGTTTCAACTATATATTCATGTCATCTTTCAACTGTTATTGTTTATGGTGTATAAGGTGGTGAGACTAGGTGCTGAATACCTGATTGAAAAATTATATTTTTAAGACTATAGTACTCAGTACCACTATCAAAATAAATTGTACGAATAGATGTATTAAAATAATTTTCCACCAAGTTTTTAAATTGAGCAAAAATTCTTGGAACTTCATATTTAAGTTTGATGCAAAACAACCATGTATATTTGGTAAAATGATCCACAAATGCAACATAATATTTAGAGTGATCATGTCCAGTGATAGGCGCAGGACCCCAAACATCAATAAAAATTAAATCAAAAGGTCTATTCCTAGAAAGTGTATTATTCCAAAATTGAAGTCTATGACTTTTATTGGAAAGACATGAATCAGAATACAAAAAAAACTTGGACCCAAAAACAGGAATAGACTGATATGATAAAATTTGGTTGAGAACGCGAGTAGAAGGATGACCCAACCGTGAATGCCATTGGGACAGTGAGATTGTGGTGTGAACAAAAGCATGTGGTGTGGACTGTAGGGAGGAAAATCGCGGCCACTTATAGAGATGCCCATTACTCCGTCCTTTGGTAAAAGGTGCATCCGTACTCTGATCCTTCACAACAAATTCATAAGGAAATAATTCAATAGATGTGTGATTATTTTTGCAAAATTGTGAAATAGAAATAAGATTTCTTTTGATCGAAGGAGCACACAAAACATTACGTAGTTGAAACTTGGATTTAGGAGTAAAGAGATAGGCATAACCTGTGTGAGTAATAGGTACACCAGATCCATCACCAATGATGATGCCATCGTTACCTCTATATTCAGCATAAATAGCTAAATTTTGAAGATCAGATGTAATGTGATGAGAAGCACCCGAGTTGAGTACCCAATTAGAATTGGAATTAGTGGATTCTCCATGAGCAAAATGTGCTTGAGGTTCATAGGCAATATTGGAACGAGAGTGACACTGCTTGGTCGAGTGACCAGCTCGATCACAGAGTTGACAGATCACACGTGGCTGACCGTGAGTGCGTGACCTCCATTGATAAGTGGTGCAAGAAGAATCGGAGTGGCCACTATGAGTATTATTAAATCGTGGAGTAGGAGAATTGGAGGTCTGTGAAGTCTGTTGATTATTGCGATGACCATGATTGCGAGAGAACCCATTTGAATTGTTTCAGTTTCGGTTACCTGAGTTGGTATTAGAACATTGAGTGAATTGAGCAGTGAAATTGGGCACATTAGATTTTCGATCATCCATTAATTTTTCATGCAACTCCTCAAAGCTAATAGCATTAGACCTGGCACGCACAGCAGCATTAATCTCTTTGAAATTGGATGTCAGTCCACGTAGTACATGATGAACAATTTCATCTTCAGTTAACAGGTGGCCAATAGGGGCAAGATCAACAGTGATTGTTTTAATAAAATGCAATATATTCAGAGACTGTTTTGCCTTCTTTGGATGTCTTGGCTAAAAGATCCCGGAGAATGAGATATCGAGTCCGCGATCTATTGGCATATGTGTCATGAAGTTTACGCAAAGCTTTGGCTGCTATTTTTATTCCATTGAGAGAGGCCTGAACTGAGAAGCTTGATGAAGAATAGATAGCATAGCGGACCAGGGCATCTTGATGAAGCCACTTGCGATGATCTGGATTAACAACAACCTGGTCCTGAAAAGTGATATAGGCAGAAGGACAAGGAAAAGTGCCATCTCGATATCCATCGAGATCATATCCTAGCATAAGGTTTTGCAGTTGAGTGTGCCATGTAGCAAAATTATCAGGCGTTAATTTGAGAGGCAATTGTGTGGAGGCGTTGATGGATACAATTTCGGTAATATGGGATGGTAGGGAATTAACAGATGATGGAGTACTGCCTGTAACTTCTTTGCTAACAGTTGAAGTAGACATGATGAAAAAAATGGAGGATCGAAAGAAAACCTGTTAGAACATGAATGTTCTGATACCATATAGAAGCTTGCTAGGAAAGAGGAAGCTTGAATAATTTTATTATACAAAGAGTAATATATACAAATGTGACAATATAGAAAAGGCAACAAGTAATAACAGGAAAATGTTAATGAGTAATTACAGCAAGAGAAATCCTAATTACAGTTGTATAAAATAAGCTATTTCTTGAAATAATCAATCAATCAATATTATACCTTAATAATAGAGTAACACAAATCCATTGATCACGCATGAAATACTAAACAATGAAACAAAAAACTCATGCAGACTCTTTCATCAATTTATATAAAAAAAAGACAAAATTAGTTGAGAGATTTTATCTATGCTAAACTAGTCCTAGATCTAATAGAAAAAATATTCCCATAAGAAAAGTATTCTAGTAGGAAAGCTATAATATTAACTAAATTTACTCTTCTTCTTTTTTCCCTAAATTCTAATATATGTTAATACAAATAAATCAAAATAAAAAAGTAAATAAATATTACATAAAAAATACTCAAAACATTTGCTAAATTATTTATTTTCAATTTTTTGACTTTTCTTCCTCTTCCCTCTGTATCAACAACGATGATAAGCTATGTAACACGAGAGCAGAGAATATTTTGAAAGCATAGCAATTTATGGGGTTCAACAGAAATAAGAGAAAGCTCATTAGTTAGCAAGTACCAGTTCATTCAATAATACTTTTTTTTTCTTGTTCCTATACAAATTATAATTAATTAATTCTCTTAATGCACAAAATTTTAAATTTCTAAATCCATCTACATTCATCTTCATAAAATTCTACATTTTGAAGGACAAATTTGAATAGTTCTTTTCCTTATTGTAACATTTTAAGCCTATACATTCATCTTTTACAAAATTAATCTTGGGCCTGATCCATTCCATTAAACTCTTCATTTTTAGCCATCCTCAATCGAGAATATTTCTTTACCAACCTCGCCTCCACGAAGCAATAACTTTGACAAAGACACTCCATGACACTACTTTATGCAAAAGTTTGCGGGAAAGCCACCGATATATGCACAGAAATAGCACTAAAAATATTGATCAATGTCATTCAACACCCAATTGTGTGCGTAAAAGCATCATTGATAAGAAACAAGGGACCCATAAAAATCACCACTATGAATTATTCCAAATATCTGATAAGGAGGAATAGGCATGTAATTTGATCGGGTTAAAAATTTTATCAACCTTAACGATTATAAAGTTTCAGAATAAAATGCATGCAAATATTAGTTTCAAATTATGCTTTCTTCTCAAGTTATATCTCTTAGATTGAAGAATTCGTTGAAGAGGATGATTTAATAATAGAAAAACAATTATTAATTAAATTATGAATGTATATGTAATTCAGCAGCTTAGGGACAATTTTGTAATATCATTCAAAAGTTAGTTATGTTTGTTAGAGACTGCATATATATACTCTGGTGTATATCGGCAAAGAAATGAACAATATAGAAAACAAAAATTTTCCTTTTCTTGATCCAGAACTCTCTAATTCCACCATGGTATCAGAGCTAGAGATCTAATGGGAGAATATCCAACAGATTTTCTTGGAAACCTTCAATCAAACACTGGAACATTTCTTGATACTGGAACAGCTATGAATCCTTCATCTCACACTTCAACTCTGCCGACAGTTCTTCCTAATTCCTCAATCAAACTTCAGAGAGCAAACTATGGATTTTGGCGCACTCAAATTCTTGCTACACTCAGGGCCTTTGATCTTGAAGGATATGTCACTGGAGAGAAACCTTGTCCAGCAAAAGTAATCTCTGTCCAATCGGCTCATAATCCAGATGAGGTATCAACTCAACTTAATCCTAAGTTCTTTAACTTGAAAAGAATTGATCAGTTCATCCTCAGCTGGTTATTATCATCTATTTCTGAATCAATGTATGGAAATGTAGTTAGATGTACAACTGCAATGGAGATCTGGAATGTTCTTGAACAATTATTTTACACTGAATCTAAAGCTAGATCTATGCACTTGAAACATCAGCTTCAGAACACTAGAAAGGGATCTCTAACTATAGCTGATTACATACTGAAAATGAAAGATATTGTTTATACACTCATGGCTATTGGACACAATGTTTCGGATCTGGATTTGTTGTTTCACATTCTTGATAGCCTTGGACCAGAATATGATGCTATAGTAGTTAACCTTACCTCAAGAGCTGGCACAATAACATTAGAAGAAGCTCAGTTTCTACTTCAAAGTTATGAAATGAGGCTGGAAAAATTTAATTCAACTCAAAGTCTTAGCTTAGATCATAGTGCTAATATAGCTGCTAGACCATATCAGTTTGGTGGATCCAATCAGTTCACTGGTCAGCATTCTCAATACTTTAATGGAGCTAGACAAACTTCTAATCAAGGATTTAGGGGAAGAGGAAGAAACAAGTTCACTGGCAGAGGTTCAAATCACTCAAATGGAGTCAAACTAGTGTCAATTGTGTGGGAAGACAGGACATACAGTGATCAAGTGCTATCATAGGTTTGATATAAACTATCAAGGACCTCCAGCATCTCAATCTTCTCAAGCATTCAATATGAATCAGTCATCACAGCAAGCATTTCTGAAATCAACTCAAGCAACTGCTGTTTCTCCATCCATTGTGCAAGATCTTGCTTGGTATCTTGACATAGGTGCAACATACCACATAACTTCAGATATGAGTAAACTTGCAGTGGCAGGCAAGTACACAGGTCCAGAGATAGTACAAGTTGGTAATGGTACTTCTCTACCTATTACTTATATAGGTTATGGTTATTTATAGTCTCCAAATAACTCAGCATGTTTTAAGCTTCAAAAGATTCTATTTGTGCCAGAAATTACTAAGAGCCTCCTTAGTGTTTCTCAACTTCTTAAAGACAATAATATAACTGTTAAGTTTCATAATCATGGTTGTTTGATTAAAGACAAAACTACCAGCAAGACTCTGTTGGAAGGATGCCTGAGTAATGGACTGTATCAAATAGCAACAGTTCCAAATAAAGCTGCCTATCATGCCTCAGCAAATAAAGTTCCAGCTCCTATGTCATTGTTCTCTTCATTAACACATTCTGTAAGTTCAGCTGCTTCTGCTCTATCAGTTGTAAGAGATCAAGTTCTGTGGCATAGAAGATTGGGCCATCCACACATTCAAGTCATGCAAAAGCTGTCTATAACTACTCAATTGTTCAAGTGTGTAAATAAAACTGATTGTTTCTGTGAATCCTGTAAGTTTGGTAAGCAATGTCATGATTCTTATCCTAGTTCAGATTCTAGGACAACTTCACCATTTGACATTGTATACACGGATCTTTGGGGTCCATCTCCAATAAAATCAGTTGAAGGATATTCATATTATGTGAGTTTTGTGGATGATTTTAGCAGATATACATGGCTGTTTCCTCTTATGTCCAAAACTGAAGTGATCAATGTATTCAAACAGTTTCTAGCACTTGTTGAGAGACAGTTCAGTACTAAGTTAAAGTGTTTGCAGGCTGATTGGGGTGGTGAATATAGACCACTTGTCTCCTATCTCAAAGAACTGGGCATTACCTTTAGACATCCATGTCCTTATACTCACCAAAAAAATGGAGTTGTGGAAAGAAAACATAGGCACATAGTCAATACTGGTCTCACACTGCTGGCACAAGCTTCCCTGCCTCTCTCCTTCTGGTGGTTTGCATTCCACACAACAGTCTACCTTATCAATAGATTGCCATCCTCATCTGTGAAGTTTCTGTCTCCCTTCTCTGTTTTATTTCATGTTGATGCAAATTATAAAATGTTTAAAGTGTTTGGATGTGCCTGTTATCCTAACCTCAGGCCATATCAATCTCACAAGTTTTCCTTCCATACATCAACCTGTGTGTTTGTTGGTTACAGTTCTTCACACAAAGGGTATCTTTGTCTTCACTCGACTGGCAGAATTTACATTGCTCAAAGTGTCTCATTCAATGAAAATGAATTCCCATTCAAAACAGGTTCATTTCTCCACTCATCTTCCTGTACTTCACCTTCTGAAATTGTCACTGGACCTTGGATACTTCCTTCTCCACCAGCAATTACTTGTTCATCTTTGCCATCAAACAATACCTCTGCATCATCTAGCCATTCCAATCAGGTAACAGAAAATCTTAATGCTCTTCACTCACCTATATCATCTAATTCCACTCCACCTACTGAAGTTCCCACTAAGAATTCAAACTTACCAACTCAACCCACTTCTGTTCCTTCAAATATTCATCCTATGGTTACCAGGTCTAAGGTTGGTATCTTCAAACCTAAAAACTATGTCTATACTGCTGATTCTACTATCTCCTCTTCTTTTGAACCTGCTAATGTACAGCAAGCATTGTCTGATCCAAACTGGTATGTTGCTATGCAAGCTGAATTTCAAGCCCTGCAAAGCAATCAAACATGGACTCTAGTTCCACCATCTCCGGATATGAATGTGATTGATCACAAGTGGATATTTAGAATCAGATATAACTCAGATGGCACCATTCAGAGGTATAAAGCCAGGTTGGTAGCCAAGGGTTTTCAACAAACCTCTGGTGTTGATTACTTTGATACATTCAGTCTAGTCATCAAAATATCAACAATTAGAGTCATCATATCTTTAGCTATTACATTCAATTAGGATATCCAATAAATAGATGTGAATAATGCATTTCTACATGGTGACTTCAAGAAACTGTGTTTATGACTCAACCTGTGGAATTCCAAATATATATATATATATATATATATATATATATATATATTATAAATTTTAGAAAATATAACTAAGGGTATTTGAGTAATTTTATGAGAATTGGGTTGGATAATAGAAGTGGGCTTGTATTGGAATTAGTAAGGGAGAATTGGGCTTGAATTTGAAATTAGTGGACCTAAGCCCATAAACCAAGGCCTTGTATATAAATAAGGGAGGACTTTTCTGGAAAAGGGAGAGATTTTTCTTTCATTTTTGGGGATAGAAGAGAGGGGAGTTGACGGCAAAAGAAAGAGGAAGAGAAGAAGAAGAAGAAGAGAAGGAAGAAAGAGAGGAAAAATTTCAAAGAAATTTAGCTTGGAAAACAGGTAGGGATTTTCTAACACTCTACTTATCTCATGTTATGTATTTTTTTTGGTTAATTGATGTTGATTTGTTGTGCATGTGATCTATTCTAAATTGATCGTTTTGTTGCTTGGATGATGGATTATGTGAGAAAACTAAGTGTTGATGAAGTGAAGTAGAGATAGTTTTAAGGAGAGTTGTAGTTCATGTGACTGTTTTGTATTGTTTGAGTTGATGCATTATTCTGTATTGAGAATTGGGTGATTTTTCGTTTGTTTAAGAAAATAGACATAAGAAGCTTTGATTAGCCGCTGATTTCGTTGAATTTGGAGTTAAAACGGATTTTTGGTGAATTTTTGAAGTTAGGAGTTGAAATCTGGAAATGAGATGTGTTGAACCAACTCCAGAATTCGATTCTGGTGTTTCTCTCGACAGTGAACAGTATTCGAGTGAACAGTTTCTAGTGTCGAGTGTTCGAGTGAACAATATCGTGTGAACAGTGTTCGAGTGTTCGAGTGTCGAGTGTTCGAGTGAACAGTATCGAGTGAACAGTGTTCGAGTGTTCGAGTGAACAGTATCGAAAAACAGTGTCGTGTGAACAGTGTTCGAGTGTCGAGTGTTCGAATAAACAATGTAGAGAAACAGTGTCGTGTGAACAGTGTTCGAGTGAACAGTATTCTCGAATGAACAGTATTTTCGAGTGAACAGTATTCTGGAAAGAACAGTATTTTCGAGTGAACAGTATCGAGTGTCGAGCAAAATTTCAGAACCACCCCAATTTGACTGTATACTTCCCAAAAAAGTCCTGGATTTTGCATAAAAATCATATTTCCTTAAGATTTATCATAGTAATGACATTGAAAGGCTATTAATGTATGCATTAGACCTTGGATGGGCCGTTTTGTATACGGATCCAAGGAGAATGCTGATAAAATGATGATGTGATGTGTTGGACCTTGGGTGGACCGTTCTGTATACGGACCTAAGGGGAACACGGAAATGATGATGTGATGTGTTGGACCTTGGGTGGACCGTTCTGTATACGGACCTAAGGGGAACACGGATATGATGATGTGATGTGTTGGACCTTGGGTGGACCGTTCTGTATACGGACCTAAGGGGAACACGGATATGATGATATGATGTGTTGGACCTTGGGTGAACCGTTCTGTATAAGTACCTAAGGGGAACACGGATATGATTATGTGATGTGTTGGACCTTGGGTGGACCGTTCTGTATACGGACCTAAGGGGAACACGGATATGATGATGTGATGTGTTGGACCTTGGGTGGACCGTTTTATATACGGACCTAAGGGGAGCACGGATATGATGATGTGATGTGTTGGACATTGGGTGGACCGTTCTGTATACGGACCTAAGGGGAACACGCATATAATGATATGAGATGTGTTGGACCTTGGGTGGACCGTTCTGTATACGGACCCAAGGGGAACACGAATAAAACAACGTGATATGTTGAACCTTGGATGAGTCGTTCTATATACGAATATAAATTTGATGTGCAAATGGACATAATTGGTTGATCTATTAGTATTTGATGTCAAATCCTGTGATTGGATATTTGTGAAATGCGAATAATTTTGTATAATGTTAGAACTTTCCTACTGGGCTTTATGCTCACCCCCCTCCATCCATAGGTAACATAGAAGAATGCTTATCCTAGAGATGTTCCAGAGCTTTCTTAGGGAGTCTGGAGTCGATATGCATATAGTTTTTGGGGACTGTCTTGATTCTCCTAGTATGTAATGGGAGATTTCGTTAGGTGACTATTAAGTGATGTATTGATTTTAGTCACCAGTGTATGTAAAATTAATTTTGAACAAATAGTCATAAGTTGTAATGAATTCTTGTGATAAAAAAAAATTATATATATTTATGAGGTATGGATGACATAATTATTATAAATTCTTATTCAATCACCTCTAAAATCTCTAAATAAGAGATTTTGGGGCGTGACAGGGTGGTATCAGAGCTTAGTCTTTACTGTGGACCTGTGTAAAGAATGTAGATGGTCTGGGAGGGGTAGAGTCATGTTTTTGTGCTTGCATGTATCATGCATAACTGTTTGATGTGTTCCTAACCCATATATTATGGAATTCTACCACTTGTATTTTGCCATTGATAAAATTAGATAATGAGTTCTCCTACATGAAATGCTTCAAGCTCTAACCCACTTGAGACTGGTGAGAGGTCAGAATTTTATAAGGCCATGAGGGATGCGGCCAATACGTTGGCAGAAACAGTGGCAAACATGGTTAAGGAGGCTCTTCGTACTAACCCACCACCACCGCCTTAATCGGTAATAGAGACGGGTGTCGATAATAGAATGAAGAATACACTTAGAGAAGCCCAACGCCACAATCCACCTGTTTTCAATGGGGAGCCTAATCTGAATGTTGCAAAAGATTGGCTGATACGAGTTGAATGCCTCTTTAATCTTTTACAAGTTGTAGAGGATTTACGGGTTCGGGTGGCAACTCATGCGTTGTCAGGAGAGGCATTATAGTGGTGGACATCTGTTGAGCGTATTAGAAGCGAAAACATCTTTTTATGGAGGGACTTCTCTACTGATTTTATAGATAAATATTTTCCTATGACAGTGCAATAGTATAAGGCACGGTTTACTATATTATCTCGTTTTGTACATGGTTTGGTGGCAGATGAGGCTAGTAAAGCTCAAAGATTTCAAAGGGGGCTGAGAGATGACACCAGACTCTCAGTTGTAGTGTGTAGACTGACTACATATTCTGATGTAATGGACATCGCCTTAGTTGCAGAACATGAACTATTCCAGAGTCATAGGGTGTGGGGTATTAGCATGTTAAGTGGGTCCTCACAGAGTTAGAGAGTTTATTATGAGTGTGGGAAAACCAAGTCCCTTGTGACATCAGTGTTCCAGATGTTATAGATGCGGACAATACGGTCATATGTAACGGGATCATCCAGCAGCGATGAGAGGTCTTAGAGTGCCACTAGTCAGACCCAACCGACTCCTTGACAAGGGTCAGGGTCACATTCTAGACCATCATTTCAGGGATGCACCTCTCAAGGACAAAGCCGTGTGGGTCGTTCGGGTTTGAGTCCCGGGCCCAAAGCGGAGAATACATGGAGTTGTAGCGTCGGACCCTGGGTGGACTGCCTTGTGTGCAGACTCAGGGGGGACTCTAATAAAAAAAAAATTTAGTGCATGGGCCCGTGTTTTATTTGATTATGGAGCTACGCATTCTGTTATATCTACCCATTTTGCATCTGTGTTAGGATTAGAGTCTAATTTGTTGGACTCTGTACTACATGTAGAGTCACCTATGGGTAGTACTCTAGAGGTTGAGATGCCATTCTTATATGTTAGAGATCAATGGACACATGTTATCATGTAATTTGATACTTATGGATTTCATGGAGTATGATGTGATATTAGGAATGGATTGGTTGTCCGCCTATCGAGTTATATTAGATTGTCACAACAAAGGGGTGAGGAACATGATAGCAAGTATATTAGTAGAGGAGATTAATAAAGGGGTTTCTGAACTTCCTCGGATGGTGAATGAATTTCCTGATGTTTTTCCTGAAGACTTGCCCGGGTTACCTCCAATTAGAGAAGTGGAGTTTGCTATTGAAGTGTATCCGGGCGTAGCACCTATATCAATTGCTCCTTACCGAATGGCTCTAGCAGAGTTGAAGGAGCTAAAGTTGCAGATAGAAGAATTGTTAGAGAGAGGATTTATTCGATCCAATACTTCTCCTTAGGGTGCACCAGCATTGTTTGTGAAGAAGAAAGATGGTTCATTGCATTTATGCATTGATTACAGGCAGTTAAATCGGGTTATAGTGAAAAACAAATATCCTTTACCTAGGATCGATGATTTGTTCGACCAGTTGAGAGGATCTTATTGTTTTTCCAAGACAGATCTTCGTTCGGGTTATCATCAGTTGAGAATAAAGGAATGAGATATACCCAAAACCGCTTTTCGTAGCCGGTATGGACATTATGAGTTTTTGGGTCATGCCATTTGGATTGACTAATGCTCCTGCTGCCTTTATGGATTTGATGAATCGTGTTTTCAGACCTCACTTAGACCAATTTGTGATTGTGTTTGTGGATGATATCCTTATTTATTCTTCATCTGAGGTTGAACATGAGCAACATTTACGCGTGGCACTTCAAACACTGAGAGAGCATCGTCTTTATGCCAAGCTGAGTAAATGTGAATTTTGGCTATCAGAAGTAAGATTTTTGGGCTATGTGGTGTCAAAATAAGGAATCTCAGTAGACCCATCAAAAATAGAAGCAATTATGAAATGGGAACGACCAAAGAATATGTTTAAAGTCCGCAGTTTCTTGGGTTTAGCAGGATACTATAGGCGCTTTGTTGAGAACTTTTCCCTATTGGCTGCACCAATGACCAAGTTAACAAGGAAAGAAGTCAGATTCGAATGGAATGATGCATGTGAGCAAGCATTCCAAGAATTGAAGAAAAAATTGACTTTAGCACCTGTTCTTGTGATACCACAACGTGAAGTTGATTATGTAGTTTTCACCGATGCTTCCTGGGATGGGTTAGGGTGTGTGTTAATGCAACAGGGTCGAGTTGTAGCTTATGCATCACGTCAGTTGAAACCTCATGAGTAGAATTATCCCACCCACGATTTAGAACTTGCTGCGGTAGTGTATGCTTTGAAAATTTGGCAACATTATTTATATGGAGGAAGATTTGAAGTCTATTGTGATCATAAAAGTTTGAAATACATTTTCACTCAAAAAGACTTGAACTTGAGACAGCGGAGATGGATGGAGTATTGGGAAGGCTATGATTTCTCTATCCAATATCATCCAGGCAAAGCAAATGTGGTGGCTGATGCATTCAGTGGAAAGTCGGAGGCCATGACTAGTGCAATGATAGGTGAGTGGAGCATGTTGCAGTCTGTTTATGATTATGATATCTAGGCTAAAGATTGCAGAGATCAGATTCGCCTTTTTACACTTGTTAACCAACCGTCTCTTGTGTATAGAGTGATTGAATGGCAACATCAAGAAATTAAGACCAGAGCCTTGCATGAGCAAGTGTTACGCAGTGATGGAAGTATGGATTGGACAATTGGTTTAGAAGGGAGTTTGCAATTCAAGGGCAGAATTTTGGTTCCATCAGGTAAAGAGTGTAAAGATGATATTCTTAAGGAATTTCATCATTCTAGATTCACTGTTTATCCATGTGGTACCAAGATGTATCATGAATTGTGTTGACAGTTTTGATGGAACGGAAGGAAGTGGAATGTTGCTAAATATGTGGCTAGATGCCTTACTTGTCAACAAGTGAAGGCTGAGCACCAAAGGCTTGCAGAATTACTCTAACCACTTCCTGTAGCAGAATGGAAATGAGACGCATCCTTTGGGAACAAAACCTTAAGGGCTGAGACCTAATAGAGAACAATATGGTTTAGTGTGCGATTGGGTTCAGACCGGCAGTGGGACCGGGACGAGGTAGTAGGCCTCGGCCTAGATCGTCACAGTACTCATATTTTCAAATTTCGAGGACGAAATTTATTTTTAGGAGGGTAGGTTGTGGAATTCCAAAAATATATATATATATATATTATAAATTTTAGAAAATATAACTAAGGGTATTTGAGTAATTTTATGAGAATTGGGTTGGATAATAGAAGTGGGCTTGTATTGGAATTAGTAAGGGAGAATTGGGCTTGAATTTGAAATTAGTGGACCTAAGCCCATAAACCAAGGCCTTGTATATAAATAAGGGAGGATTTTTCTGGAAAAGGGAGAGATTTTTCTTTCATTTTGGGGATAGAAGAGAGGGGAGTTGACGGCAAAAGAAAGAGGAAGAGAAGAAGAAGAAGAAGAGAAGGAAGAAAGAGAGGAAAATTTCAAAGAAATTTAGCTTGGAAAACAAGTAGGGATTTTCTAACACTCTACTTATCTCATGTTATGTATTTTTTTTTTGGTTAATTGATGTTGATTTGTTGTGCATGTGATCTATTCTAAATTGATCGTTTTGTTGCTTGGATGATGGATTATGTGAGAAAACTAAGTGTTGATGAAGTGAAGTAGAGATAGTTTTAAGGAGAGTTGTAGTTCATGTGACTGTTTTGTATTGTTTGAGTTGATGCATTATTCTGTATTGAGAATTGGGTGATTTTTCGTTTGTTTAAGAAAATAGACATAAGAAGCTTTGATTAGCCGCTGATTTCGTTGAATTTGGAGTTAAAACGGATTTTTGGTGAATTTTTGAAGTTAGGAGTTGAAATCTGGAAATGAGATGTGTTGAACCAACTCCAGAATTCGATTCTGGTGTTTCTCTCGACAGTGAACAGTATTCGAGTGAACAGTTTCTAGTGTCGAGTGTTCGAGTGAACAATATCGTGTGAACAGTGTTCGAGTGTTCGAGTGTCGAGTATTCGAGTGAACAGTATCGAGTGAACAGTGTTCGAGTGTTCGAGTGAACAGTATCGAAAAACAGTGTCGTGTGAACAGTGTTCGAGTGTCGAGTGTTCGAATAAACAGTGTCGAGAAACAGTGTCGTGTGAACAGTATTCGAGTGAACAGTATTCTCGAATGAACAGTATTTTCGAGTGAACAGTATTCTGGAAAGAACAGTATTTTCGAGTGAACAGTATCGAGTGTCGAGCAAAATTTCAGAACCACCCCAATTTGACTGTATACTTCCCAAAAAAGTCCTAGATTTTGCATAAAAATCATATTTCCTTAAGATTTATCATAGTAATGACATTGAAAGGCTATTAATGTATGCATTAGACCTTGGATGGGCCGTTTTGTATACGGATCCAAGGAGAATGCTGATAAAATGATGATGTGATGTGTTGGACCTTGGGTGGACCGTTCTGTATACGGACCTAAGGGGAACACGGAAATGATGATGTGATGTGTTGGACCTTGGGTGGACCGTTCTGTATACGGACCTAAGGGGAACACGGATATGATGATGCGATGTGTTGGACCTTGGGTGGACCGTTCTGTATACGGACCTAAGGGGAACACGGATATGATGATGTGATGTGTTGGACCTTGGGTGGACCGTTCTGTATACGGACCTAAGGGGAACACGGATATGATGATATGATGTGTTGGACCTTGGGTGAACCGTTCTGTATAAGTACCTAAGGGGAACACGGATATGATTATGTGATGTGTTGGACCTTGGGTGGACCGTTCTGTATACGGACCTAAGGGGAACACGGATATGATGATGTGATGTGTTGGACCTTGGGTGGACCGTTTTGTATACGGACCTAAGGGGAACACGGATATGATGATGTGATGTGTTGGACCTTGGGTGGACCGTTCTGTATACGGACCTAAGGGGAACACGCATATAATGATATGAGATGTGTTGGACCTTGGGTGGACCGTTCTGTATACGGACCCAAGGGGAACACGAATAAAACAACGTGATATGTTGAACCTTGGATGAGTCGTTCTATATACGAATATAAATTTGATGTGCAAATGGACATAATTGGTTGATCTATTAGTATTTGATGTCAAATCCTGTGATTGGATATTTGTGAAATGCGAATAATTTTGTATAATGTTAGAACTTTCCTACTGGGCTTTATGCTCACCCCCCTCCCTCCCCAGGTAACACAGAAGGATGCTTATCCTAGAGATGTTCCAGAGCTTTCTTAGGGAGTCTGGAGTCGGTTTGCATATAATTTTTGGGGACTGTCTTGATTCTCCTAGTATGTAATGGGAGATTTCGTTAGGTGACTATTAAGTGATGTATTGATTTTAGTCACCAGTGTTTGTAAAATTAATTTTGAACAAATAGTCATAAGTTGTAATGAATTCTTGTGATAAAAAAAAATTATATATATTTATGAGGTATGGATGACATAATTATTATAAATTCTTATTCAATCACCTCTAAAATCTCTAAATAAGAGATTTTGGGGCGTGACACAACCTGAAGGGTTTATAGACAACTCTCAGCCTACATTTGTTTGCCATCTTAATAAGTCTCTGTATGGCTTGAAGCAGGCACCTAAAGCTTGGTTTGACAAGCTCAAAAGTGCACTGCTTCAGTGGGGGTTTCAGCCATCAATTTCAGATTCCAGTTTATTCATTCTCAAGACTGACAAAACAATAGTGCTGTTGTTAGTCTATGTTGATGATATTCTTATCACTGGAAGTGATAACATTCAGATTAAGAAGGTCATTTCAGACTTGAATCAAAAGTTTGCACTGAAAACATTTGGTTCTGTCAATTATTTTCTTGGGTTTGAAGTAAAAAGATCCAAGAATTGTATGTTGTTAACACAGAAAAAGTATGCTGTTGATCTCTTGAAAAGGTGTAACATGCTGGAATCAAAAGCCATTCAATCACCTATGGAAGCAAATTCAAAACTGACATTAAAAGATAGTGCAGAGTTTGAACAGCCTAGTCTATACAGGAGCACAATTGGTGCCTTGCAATATTTGTCAATGACCAGGCCTAATATCTCCTATGCAGTAAATAAGTTGAGTCAATTTCTGCAGTGTCCTACAGTTAAACATTGGCAAGCCTGCAAAAGGGTGCTGAGATATATGAAGGGTACTACTCATTATGGTCTGATTTTCAAGCCAATGCAGTCATTAACTCTCAAAGCCTATAGTGATGCTGATTGGGCAAGTTCTTTGGATGACAGAAAATCCACCTCAGGGTGCTGTGTTTATCTAGGAAACAATCTGATTTTCTAGTGCTCCAAGAAGCAAAAGGTTGTAGCAAGATCATCCACTGAATCAGAATATAGAGCCATGTCCTTTGCTGCAACAGAGATGATTTGGTTGCAGAGTTTGCTGTTTGAAATTGGAGTTAAACTGAATGGTGTTCCAGTAATGTTTTGTGACAACAAAGGAGCAGAATCCTTGGCATCAAATCCAGTATTCCATGCTAGAACAAAGCTTGTTGAAATAGATGTGCACTTCATTAGAGAGAGGGTGCTGGCAAGACAATTAAAAATTCAACATATATCTACAGAACTTCAAAATGCTGACATTTTAACAAAACCTCTAGCTGGAGTCACGTTTGAATTTCTTAGAAACAAACTCAATATTTCATCGGGAGAATGTGAAGGTTTGACAGTGAAAGATGTAATTCCAAGCAATTTGAAGAAAGCTTGATACAAATCCATCAGAATGCTTATCAGCAATCTGTCAAGATCCGAAGCAAGCAGTTCATCAGAATGCTTATCAAAATCAGCAAGTTAGCTAGGATTGTCATTAAAGATCCTAGCTACACTTGAGGGGGGCTGTTAACATTGATTAAGGGTAGTTATGTAATTCAGCAGCTTAGGGACAATTTTGTAATATCATTCAAAAGTTAGTTATGTTTGTTAGAGACTGCATATATATACTCTGCAGTGTATATCGGCAAAGAAATGAACAATACAGAAAACAAAAAGTTTCCTTTTCTTGATAACTCTCTAATTCCAACAATGATAATTTTTTTGGGTACGCATATACAACATTATCCTATATATAAAATACTCTTTTCAATATTTTAATTTAAATGTCGAATCATAGCTAATCTGCATGCAGAAATTTATTTGCTAGTGTCACATCAGAAAAATGTATTTAATTACATAACGTTATGATCCCTTAAAAAATATTTTCTTATAATAAATGTGCCTAATATATTGAAACATTAGAGTCCCACATCACCGCTGCCAGCTTAGAGGCTGAAGAATTTTTTTTTTATTTTTTTTGGCTAAAAACTAGCTATTAACATTGCCCTACTGTGGGTATAGATGCTTCAAGATAGTTCACGGAGAAACTGTCTCTCCTGGTTCAAGACTCAATCCTCAAAATGATTTATGAAATGCAAATTAATCATGTATATAATTACTTTTCTTTCATTCCTTTTCCTTATTATAATAAATGCGTATATTATCTCCTCCATCTAGTGCATAGAGATTCTAGAATCAATAAATAATTCAAAAAACGAAATGAAATTGTGATGGAAAATTGCATGATGTTGTAACATCGATTCATTAATAGTAATTCTCCATATTTAATGACAATTTCAGTTTCTTAAATATATGCTGATCGAAATAGCATAAAATCATAAGCATTTATTATTTTTTTTTGTAATCTGTCTGTTGATTGGCAAAGAAATTAATTCATAAATGGACGAAAGATGCTTCCGTTGTTAACAATAAAATCCAGTGTGTTCTTAAAATGAGTAACGCGCAAATTTACTAAGTTGACAGCTTTTGGGTTTTATGAAGATCTAATTCATTAATTGCTGCTCGAAATGATAAGAAGATCAAATAAATATTAATGATGAAAGGAAGAAAGTGATAAAAGAGCATATGCACATTCCATTAATGGTTCGGGACATGTCTATAATTATCATCAAACCAAGGCATTTCTCAGGATTCGGAGCTTATAATGATAAGAAATTTGCAGACAAAATACAAGTTTCAATGAGCTTAAAATCAAAGATTATACAGTGCAGTAATATTAATCAATAGATATTGAAGTGTTATTTTCAAGAACATTTCGGTCCTTACCATATATTATCAACTACCTTCCTAGCCAGGTTGATAGCGCCCAGCTGGGACAATGCTCATCTACCAAATTATTAACTATCACTATCATCGTGACATGATCACATGAAGGAAAAGTAACTGTTCAGGCATGCATTACCGTGGGAGGCCCATATGGAGATCATGCCAGCTACGCTCTGAGGAGAAAAATCAATAAAGAGGTGCATGTCGATCTAGATTTCAGTCAAATTACTACAAATATTGGACCTTTTCTTGAAGAGAGAGCTGGACTAGAGTCACCGGAGTCATGTTTGACCTTACCATGTTTGCAAATATTTAGCTCAGAAGAGTCCACGAAATTGCTTTTCTATTTATAACTATTATATATTACAAGTTGCATTGTAACTTGGCAAGTCTGCATTAATAAGTGAAAGATGGCGCGACATGGCCTTATCTTTTTCGCTTTCGAAGTATCGTGTCACATAATTTAACTTCATATGATATATATTTCAATAATGATACAATTTTATTAAAGAAATGATTATCATTTTATTTATTATTTTTATTTTACAATTTATGACACGTTAATACACCGAACTACATGAAATTGATCGTGTATATATAGTTGAAGACCAGAAACTGAAATTTATGGGTCATCGCCATTAGCATTGAGATATTAATTGAAGGTGTATATGGAAAAGGATATTGAAGCCCAGCATCTCATATATATAAATCCCTAAAGCCAATTGAAACTTGTTTTCTTTATTCTTCCTCTTTGGCGATGTACGGAACGGCTTGCGGTAGATAGAAATATTATGCGCAGTCAACAATGCATTTGCAATTACACTGCACAATCTTATTAGTTGAAACACTATCTCATTCACACTCCAAAAAGAATCACCGAAAGTCATAGAGTAAATTGAAGCCGACCACACGGCTTCATATCAATCTCTCGCCTGGGAAACGCTCATGTACGTGCTTGCCTGTGCATGCATGTGTTTGTTATGTATATACATCACTGGCAAGAAAAGCAAAACTATTATATATAACATTATAATTATATGCATAATGCACAAGGCGTGTGCTGCCTATATCTATCATTATCATTATTGAAGTTGCCCTGTTGCCAAAAGATATGTATGGTGTCATAATGTTGGAAGATGTGGCTGTCAAGTACATGACCAGAAATGGAATGAAAATGATAACGGACGTGTCAAACCGGGAGGGCCCTCAATTTTTTTAATCCAAATTTGTAAAAGAATCAATCAATCATAATGTTCTAGGCTCCGCTACACACTAATACGTCCATGCTTATAAATTCTCGGCTCCTAGAAAGTCATAACCCTCACACGGTATGTATCAACTAAGAATTTGTGAAGGGAAAATCAAATATTACAATTGTGTAATGTTACGCTTATAAAATATGTATATAAAATTGATAAAACATCATTTATTCAATGAGATATAAGTCATCAATATTTATTATATTAATAATTTTTATTAACTTATGTTACGTTAATTTTGTATATAAAATTTATAAGTGTAGAATTATTTATTACAGGTTATCACTTCAGTAAAATAATTAGTTTCGATGCATATGCATATACATTTCCAACCACCTCCAGCGTAACTGGAGCACGCCTTCCACATTACTTCAATTATAAAGCAAGTTAGGTTGAAACCATAACTCCGTGCATTTTTCTAAGTTGTGTTTCTGGTATGACAATGGGACAAAATTTGTCAGTTTGGTGAGTTTCTGCTTGATATATTGATTGTTTTACTCTCTTTCTATAAATTGGTTTAAATCAATATTAATATTCAGATATGGTGACTTGTTATTTGAGATGTATAAACGACCAAAATATTATGAATTACAAAGCACTTCTCGTTGGCTTTCTAACTCTTGGTGAAAGAGCAGCAAATTCCCTTCCAGCAAGTCGAAGGAGTTTTGAATCCTAAATCATTCAAGTCAATGAGACCAGATTCGGCCGTGAAAATCTGCCAAGCAACAGAGGTAATGGCTTTGACATATTTCATTTTTGTACGTAAAGTTGTCTTTTTTTTTTTTGTTACTGCTTAATGATTTGATAAGACAAAAACAGGCAATTTATGAATGCCCTTTTTTAAGAGTTTTAGACCTTCGATTGTTTTCAAATTTCAAAAACATTATTTTAATCCGTATATTTATTAATATTTTTATTTTAATATAAATCCCGTATCATTTTTTTAATAATATTTAAAATCATAAAATATCACATAACAAACATAATTAAAATTTTTATAACAATCACCTTAAAATATCAAAACAAATACATCTTTATACCAGAAGCCAAGACATTAATTGATGTCCCCCCAAAAGGATAGTGACGATCACACAAAGTGGAAATTTACCCTAAGGAAAAGTAGCGAAGTGAGATTCTGCAATTTAACCAGCATGTGATTCTTTTTAGCTCACAGAAATAAAACCTAGGGGTAAGGAAGGATATGAACAAGTGGAGAAAATTTACCAAAGGCTTCATGAATAAGCGAATAGTATAATAAATTATTACGCATGCTAAAGCCACTAATTTAATCATTATACACTAAGCCTCTGTTTCTAAGATAATAATCAGAATAAGAAGAAGAAGAAACAGCTGTACAAGCTAAACTTTTGAAAGGGCAATCTTTTGGAGCTTGCTGGTCTATGAATATATACAGATAGGAAAGGGGTCAGCTGCAGCCCGACTGCTAAAGAAGGCCAAATTTCATCTCAATGAAATGCCGTGATGTAGAACCATCAGTTATTTGCATTTTCTGGCAACTTTCTTTGCTCCTTTCTCAGTAGGCGAACCGGAAACCTTTCCTTCTTCTAAACTGCATCAACATATAACATATAACAATATTTGAGAAAGAGTGCGAGATTAGAAGCAAATTGGTCTTCTTGGATTCACAATGCCATCATATGCAAAGAAAAAAAATGACAAGACTTTCACCAGACATGTAAAATAAATAAATAAAAAGAGTACGCACTTAAGAGAGCCAGCGTTGAGTCCATCTCCCTCATAGACAGATAAGTCCTTGTACAACTGAATAGAAACCAAGCTTTCACTTCCGGCGACTGCTGGTGCAGGAGATCCCTGCATAATCACACTTGTGCTGCTTCTGCAGCTTAATCCTGCGATCATAGTTTCCACAATGTAAAAATGCATGTGTAAGAGGTAACACAAGAGAGAGAGTCCATAGAGGAAATAAAGTTGTTGGTAATGCAGAGACAGCAAATAATTCTCATGTTAGCACACCACGTTTGAACCCCAAGTTCATTTTTCTAGTAAAGGTTAAAAAGAAGAATGAACCAGCTATATTACTGATATCATTTTTACACCATATTCCATAGCATGTGACTGTAAGATAAAGAATCTTGAAGTACATTACTTATACGATGTATATTAAAAGAAATCCCTAAACTAGAATCAGATTATAGATAATTAGCATACATATTCCTTGAAATAGATGTTCCTTTACAAGGCATTCACTCAATACATTCTGCAGAACAAAAGTTGAATTTTCAAAATGTCCAAAGTGTGAAATCCTTCTACAACGCGCCCCAACCCCTACCCCACCCAGCCCCACAAAACCCCACCACCCCCACACCCACCCCCCACCCCGGCCCCCCACACCACCCCCCCCCAACCAAAAAAAAAAAAACCCCCCTTTCCTTCTTTTTCCTCATCAAAATGCAAATACTTATGAATTATCAGTGGAATAAGCTTAAGCATCTTTATAACCGGTTTAGGTATGTGCATTGGTCACATGTGAACAAGAAGCATGACATGCAGGATACGGAGGCGATAAATGACATAATTGCACAGAATTACAAGACTATGAACTTAAAGCCAAGACTAGCAAAATAGCAGCTGCATTTGGTTGAATATTTAACTATAGCTTTAGGTTAATTGCAGAAGGCAACTAGGTAACACATGCGGTTTGCAACAAGTAACAGTTTCAAAGCCCCAGAATAAGTTGTAAGAATGTCCTGGAGGAGGATCTCCAAATCCTAATAGCAACAGGATCAGAAATTTACATCACCATATACATGAACCCAGATAACTTGAAAATTGAGGATATATACGACATCCAATTAGAAACAAGTGCTTAAACTACTCCATTTCATTTTGAGCATAAGTTTACACATCTCAGTATATATAGTTGCATATTATCCATCCAAAAAGTACCAAAACCTTCATTCAAAACAGAAAACCAATTGTAAATTTCTCATTAAGGGTCTATATTTGAAGTCTTGTATACGATTTGAATCTAGCTTGCAAATAAACTGAATCAAATCCAGGACACGAATTGCAAAGCAGATAAGAAAGGAAAGGATAGGGCCCTGATAGACTCTTAAATGCCACAAACCTTGAAGGACAATAATGAGGCAGAAAAGTAGTGTAATGATCATGGCAAATATACTACTTTTGGAAGCTGATGCCTTTGTTGCCTTCATTCTTTTTAATGCTTTAACTCGTTCAATCCTGGCACGCTTTCTCAAGGCAAGTTCGGCAAGCTCCCTCACCAATTTTTGATCAGCAGCATCCAGTGCTGGACCTTTCGGGGGCCGCGGAGGCTTGGGAGGCTTTCTAGAGTTGGTCTTCTTACGCTGCGCTTCCACACAATTCTTCTCCAAATGGGCCACATTTTTACTACTCTCTTCTTCTGAATTCTTATCTAACAACAGCTCCACATTTACGTCTGCAGTCTCAAGAAATTTTGATGAATTACCACACAAGTTACCATAGACTGATTCATCAAACTTCAAATGCCCGCTATGAATCCAATTGAAATTTCTGTTTGTCCATCCATTTGTGGAAACCGGATCTTTGCTTCTATCCTCCTCACTCGTTGTCCCACCACTTTCAAGATCTACCTCAAGCTCTCCTTCTTTTGACTCCATTCAAAGTAAATCTCTAAAATACCTCTCTACACCTCTGTCCCCTCTTTAATTTGGCAGATATATGTATAATGACAAACTGCAAAACCATAGTTCAATCCCTTCAATTCACATGGATTGTATCTTGCTCTTTAAAAAGTATCCCTAGCCAAGATAAAAAACCTCATAAAATAAAATAAATTTTTAAAAAAAGAAAAACCTTGTCAGTTCTCCCAAGGCCATCAGCTAAACAGGGTTTTCAAGATCAAACAAGATAGCCCTTTATCAATTACAGTCTAACTGAATGGAAAAAGAGAACCATTAACCGCAAACTACATTATTCCATAACAAGGAACTCACAGATTCTCTGTAGGGTTCAGATAATGATTGATAAAGTGAGCACTTCTACCTTCACAACTCTTAATCTTATCATCATCTTCCACTGTTGAGGACAAAACTCCTAATAAAAGTTTGAATCTTCGACAACAAATCAATCTGCAATCCAACACATCCTGCCCTTCCACCAATAGAAAGCAGAAAAGAGAATGCCAGATGGGAAAATGCATCCGACTTCTTAAAGAGTCCCATACATAATATCTAAAACCTAAAAACTAGAAAATATTCCACGAAAACGGGGAAAACAAACAAACATTTAAAAGAAAAAATTAAGATTTTTCCTTTACCTTTTGTTTTCCTTTGGTTTGGTTTCTCAGCAAACAAACGGAGAACAAAAACCCATCACATTTAGGAATGCAACTTCAGAAATGAGTGAAACAAAGGACAGTCGCCAGTGCCAACAATAAAAAAAATTTTAACCCACAATATGATGACAACAAACAAATTAAATGCGTTAAAAAAAATAAAAAACAAATTTCCGGTCACCTTTAGTGAAGAAGCCCTTAAAATCGATGGCTGAGAAAACAAAGAAGCGAGAAAGAAAGGTTGCCTCCAAAGATACTAACCCTTGTCAGAGCTTCCACTTAATTTATCATCTTTGCAGATGAACTTGCCTTTCATATACTTCAAAGCCAGGATGTTATAAATTTAAAATCTGGAAAAAAAAATTAAAAAAAAAAGTTCTTTTCTTCTTTTGAAAAACGAAAAATTAGAGGTTGAACGTGTCATCTTGTTCAAGGGACGGCAACTGGTAGTAGCCGGTGATCTCGTAGACGTGTCAATTTGTATTATCTGACAGGAATTCAAAATTCGGTATAAAATTAGGAGAGTTTTGGCCCTGTAGGCACAAAATCAATAATCAAATGCTAACAAAAGGTCTTGTCCATTTGTCCATTGTGGGTTTACTTTTTAGGGTGTCTTATTTGTCTATTAATAGATGCCCTTGCCGTTAATAATAATAATTTGCGCCTATATTAAAAGGATAAAGTGCCAATTTATTTCTTTTATTTTTTAAACATAGTAATAGTACTGGCTTGCAGGTTTCATGGGGTATTATTTTATTATTTTGTACATTATGTGGCAGTGCGAGCATGTTACCAAGGTATGTTTGTCTTATTGTCCATTATATGCTGAACAATTTAGCCGTAGAAATTATTAAAACACAGTACATATAAGTAGGACTCGAGAGTAGACTGCGGCATCAATGTTGGAAAAAAAATACTCGGATTAGGTAGGCTTTGAAATATGAAGAGATGTTTAGTGTTCATACATGTTGCCTGTTGAAATGCTAAAGGAATATTATTTTTGAGGTTACGGTTACATCAATGCCCGATCAAAGAATTGACTATGAGGCATGTTGCTAGTCATGAAAAAATGACAATAGGGAGATACACGATATGATATAATATGTATCTCATGTGTTCACATTCAAAAACGTAGATTTGACTGGTTAATATAAAGAATCCAATGCTGAAGCAAAAGATGTTAGATATTAACTTCCGAGATTGTCAGTGCAAATTGCAAGATCGACATGTGTTGAGCCGTGAAAAATAGCACAAATGGGTCACAAGGGCATGCATATTTTTAAAAGGAAAACATAGCTCAATTAATTCCAGGCGAACAGCACAAATGCAGATTAAATGATATCCATAATAACATCCAAAATATCAACCAAACCCGGACAAATAGATGTGATGTCATCATATTTAAAGGCTAAGCAGCCTCTGACCAAGCCTATACGAACCAGAGGCATCAATTGAAGCATATCCAATCTGCTCGTCATCTGGAAACCTGAGAAATTTTCAAAATTGGGGGCCTTTTTTATTTTTAGCCATGCCCTCCAAAATTTTTAGTGCAGTATCTCCTTCTCATTTTTTGCAGACTTTGATAATAATACTCCGACTGATGTTATTACTCCCTTTAACTAGCACTAACCACCGCCATTCCTTTCTCTCTCTAACTCTTGTAAAATCAAAACTAACTAAAAATCAACAACAAACAACCTTATACTACTATCTAAACATTGTATTCTTCAATTTAAACATACCAAAAAAGCAAAAATTGGATTTATATATAAACCTTTAGAAAGGTAATGTTCTCTCTAACTAAGATCAAAGTAATCTATTCTACAATTTAGCACTACTTAGTCTTTGAAATTCATCTCACATGTGTAGAAATAGATGAAAAATGGTAAGAATTGAGTTATTTAGATAGCTTTTACAATTTTTTGTTTGAAAATAGCGATCTAGATTGTTTTTGTCGAAGCTGCATTCCAGACGTTGAATTTGACAATTCGAATGAAATTCGACAATTCAATTGTCGAATAGTCGAATCATCATCGATGTTCATTCGGATTGTCGAAGTGTCGTCAAAGAGCTGTCAAACTTACACCCTATTGTCGAACTATCGAAGTTCTGTCGAACAAATTAGGCAATTCGATAGTGTCTTGTTGGACGATCGAATTTTTGGATAGAAAAGCTCATATTGGAACATTTTGAAAGATTTTTTTGGCTTTCAATTTATTTTCATTAATTTTAGGACATGTTTGACTTTACAGATGGATAGTATTGGATTTGCTCTATTCTTTGGTAGAAATTGGGAGGTTTTACCTGATGGAAACTATGTTTATATGGGCAGAATAGGATTGTCGTTAATGGTTCCGAGAGAGAATTCTTACGAACAGTTTTTGCAATTTATATGTCAAGAGCTTAGGTTAGATGGTCGAAGAATAAGGTTCCAATTGAGTGCCCAATATGATATTATGAGGTATGTTAGGCCTTTCCCCATAAGAAATAAGCGTGACTATAGATTTTTTATTGGAGATAGTTTGAAACATTTGAATGAATACACACCATTATATGTTAAGGTTGAGCAGCATGTCAAGCGAACAAGTAGACTAGCCATTGTTGATCTTAAACGACATGTTGAAACCTCAAAAAGGGAGGCATTTGAGCAACATGGAATGTGTACTTACAGTAATCCGCCTTTCATGAATGTTGGTGGTGCTATTAATCCCAGTGGTGATGTTAATGTTGGTTGTGATGCTAATGTTGGTCGTGATGGTGGTATTGGATAGGGTGATGTTAATATTGGAGGTAATGTCCATGTAGGATGGAGTGGTTCTTTTGGGGTTGGTGCTGTTCATGGCCTCGAGAACCTTAAAAAGAATTTGAAGAGGTACTAAGGGACAGTTATGAGGATATAGATGCCGATAATGATAGAGGAAATGTTGAAGATGGGGCAAACGGGGGACTATATGTCAAAAGCCAAGGGAGTAGTGATGGTGATGATAATGATGTAGGTGGATTGCATTTGTCGAATCCTATTACAAGTCCCTTGAGCTGGATGAATGCTAGTACATCTAATCATGTGATTTGTGATCCAATCCCTCAAAGAATGAAGGACATCTTTCGGTTCATACATCTATTACCACCATCCATATGCACGATTCAGCATGATCTATACGAAATTGATAGTGGTGAAATATTGGTAAGACAAATTTTTGAAAACAAAATCAAACTCTGTCATAAGTTGGGGAACATGGCATTACAACATAACTTCGAGTTCAAGATAACAAGTTCAACAAATTCACGCTTCAGAGTTGATTGTCGAAAGGAATGTTGTAAATAGCATTTAAGAGCTACAAAGGTCATGACACTGATTTCTTAAAAGGTGTTCAACAACAAACACATATGCAATGGTATTAGGCTTCATCCTCAGCATAGACAAGGAAGTGTCGATCTCATTGGAAAACAAATCAAAAAGAAGTTTGTGAATACTTCAAGAATATATCATTTAAGGGAAATTATTGAAGACGTTCAAAAAGACCTTCACATCACAATAAGCTAGCAAAAAGCTTGAAGGGCAAAAGAGGCATCCCTCAAATGTTCTTAGGGAAAAAATCATGGTACAGTGACTGCGCTTGAACTTGATTCCGAAAACCACTTCAAATATTATTTCCTTTTTACTTTCATATGAATATATGCATATTTCTATTGCACAAGTTTTGTAAGAGTGGTTTCATGAAAAATGGTCAGTCGCTACTTAGTCTTCTTCAGCTTTAACCAAGTGGACGGAGGCCCTGCTGATAAAAAAAAGGAATGAGTCTGACAACCTTCATATGGCATTGATCAATGCACATTTGTATCAAGTTTATTCAAGTAGTAGTGCTGACGTTATGGACCTCCATGCTTGAACAAGTTATTATAGGGTCTTTAACTTGGACCAACTTCCATGTAAACATGACATCGTCGTATGCCGCTATGATGGTGTGAGGTCGTTCGCACCTTATTATAATCCATTAGACCAAAACGAACATTTGGTGCCCGAATATGCCTCACTTATTATTCCAGTAGGGATGACTTCAGATTGGGTTGTGCCAAATGATGTTAACACATATGTTATTCTCCCACCTATTAGCCGAGTTCAAGCAGTACGACGATGCACACAGTTATGTCCTTTTGAGAGTGAGCTAATTAGATAATGGATGTGCTCTTGATGTGAAGACAGATGTCACAATAGGCAAACATGTAGCAATCATGTAACTCTTCACCCAACATCAACTATAGCTGTGAATGGAGCGGGACCATCCAATATGGCATGATTTGGTTTTATATTATATGCACTTATACTGCTCATACCATGTATTATATTATATGCATTTGTGATTTAGGTTAGATGTTCTCTTTGTTGTATTACTCATTGTACTACTCAATGACCAAGTATATATTATCAGTATAAATGATGGTGGTTTATATTAGATATTCTATTTGTTCCATTTGTTGCATGAAATGTAATTACCAAAGTTCATGTTAATATGATAATACAAACTATACATTTGCATAAGGAAGAAACTAAAATCCATATACATATGAGAAAAATATACACAGTGTCGAATGTACTACTAATGAACATGCAAACAGACACTATAATAACCCTTATCTTGTGACCACCCACCTAATGAGTGCCTCCAGAAAGTATCTATGTGATCCATGCCCCCTAAATGCCATACCCTCATCACGATTTCCTTCCTTAGCCTCTCCTCATTAACATTTGTTATCGACTTCAAGCCAACCCTAGAACTGAGTAACTCCGCGTGTGCAATACAATACACACCATATGCTCCATTACGTGGAGGCTACTAGGGGACTGTAGGAATGGCAATGGGTAGGGTAAGGTAGGGTATGACAATATCCATACCTTGCCCTTATGAAAAAATTGATATACATACCCTACCCATAACCTTCAAGGGTCTTAAATTTCATACTCATACCTTACCGGTATCCATCAATGAAAAACCATACCCTACTCATTTATAAAAGGAAACCCATAGGGTCCAATCGAAAAATAATACTAATAATTTAATTGCATTGAACAAAGTCCAAACATGATTCAAAACTTTAACTAACCAAAAAAAAACATTTAACTAACAAAATCTTTCATAATCTTCTTCTTGTAATTTATCCCAAAGATAATTAACCCAAAAAAAATAGAAGGACCATAAAAAAAGTAATGCCAAAACCCTTCAAGATCTTTTTCTTGCAATCATTAATCATGATTTTGACCCTAACTCGACAACTCCTATAACATCAAATGATGAAACAACAATTAAATTTAGTATTAAATGTATTTTAAGCTATGTTAAAATGATATAGTTTTATGCTTTAGGTATTAAAATTTTTATATTTTATTTAATTGATATTAATAATTTATTTAATAGGGCATTTAATGGGCATGAATGGTATGGGTAGGGTTTAGACTCATACATTTACTCTACCCATAACCTTTAGAGTCTAATTTTTCATACCCTTACTCTAACTAAATCTATAAAAATAATATTCATACCCTAATGGTGAGAGTATGGGTATACGGGTATGTAGGTACGTGGTAAAACTGTTATCCTTAGAGGACTATTTCCCTAGCCTCGAAGATAGCAAATAGAGTCGTATCTTTGGAGACATCAGTGCAATTCAGGAAGCGAATGGACGTCTTCATGAGAGAAGGTGTCAGAACGGCAATAACCATGTAATAATCAATCAACTTTAGCTGGTCCTCTGGCTCTCTAATATCTGCAAGTCATACAGAATGACCTCTTGATCCTTAAAAGAAATTCACACAAGTATCCAATTGGTTACCTTTGACATTTACTGGGGCATAAACCTACAAGAGTAAATCATAAACCCGTTGTGTATGTACGATGTTATGGAAATACAAAAGATTACAATTCTAGTGAACTATGACTTACATAGTCAACTTCGGACCACATGAGCCCATCGCTTATATTGAGGCCGTCCACATACTGGAATAGGATCGACGCCTATGCGATGCTATCAAGGCTATCTTCGTACGTTTCATATGTGCTGACCATCCAAGACAGTCCAGTATAATCATAAATTATTAGTAAAAAATAGGGCAAAAGATTAGTGCATAATTTAAAAATGAAGCAAACTAAAGTTACTTACAAAGAACCTATGATCAAGGGCTATGAAACGTTGTGGTATCTCTTCTATAGAGTGCCTCCATCTAACACATACGAAATACATAAAAGCATTTATATGCTGCAAAAGAAGTCCAACCAATTACGTTAGTTGTAAAGAACTTGAAATTCAAGATATGATGTATAAGAGATAGAAACTATATACTCACGTCATCTCCTAGCCACAAACTGACTGTAGTGATCTCCGTGCACCGGGCTACTATTGTCCCAAAATAATCAAGTTCGAGCTAGATTTGTTGGTAACCGATAGAGCACTAGGCATCATAGCACGTCTTAGGATTAGGATGGAACATAGACTCCCAATTGTACGACCACGCTAATAGAGGTGTAACTATCGCTACATCTTATGACAAATGCACCACCCTCTGCCGCTTCACCCGTTGGTTCGGATCTATGTACGAACTAAGGAGGACCTAGGCCTTCCTACATACTCTGTTGGTGTAAAGCTTTACTAATTGATATGTAATCGATAGTGACCTTAGAACACAGACACTCTCACTTGATGAGTCACTGTCGACGTCTTGGGACAAGTGCACGACCCCCTACATCCACAGGACTGTCCTGTGAGAGATACACCACCTTATCTTTCACTGGAGAGAACTGTGCATCTTCTGGATTTGTTGGCCATGATTTTGAGGCATCAGCGTCAAGTGGATGGCTTCCTCCTGCATGGAAGAAGAAATTGTTAATATATAATTTAAAAGAGAAACACTTGAATGCCGTGGAATTTAATCTAATATCCAATCACCTAAACGTCCTCAATAAAAACTGATTACTCAACTTTGAGCTGTTGGACCTTGCTACTCAACTCTTGAACCTCATTACGTAGTGCTTGCATCTCCTTGGCATGTCCGTCGTGTAGCTCTTGAAACGCTTGAAAGTGATTAGCAAGAGCAAAAATCATATTTGTACGATAGACAGCGAACTCGTGCCGAATAGCTTTCAAAAGGGACAATGGTAAAGTAAACTCTAAAGAGGCCTACATAAAAAAAAAAGACTCATTAATAGCCACATAAGAAAATGAAAATCGATATCAATTAAAAAACATATGGACTAACCAGGTCCTCTGTATGATTAAACTAAGTGGCAGGAGCTTCCTTAGTCGATCCAGTGGTGGGTACCTTTGGCTCAGATAATAATGGCTTATTCCCCTTCTCCTTTTTGTATGCCTTTGCCTTTGCAGCAATAGGTAATGTTAACTCGTTGACCTTGGCCCACTCAACAAATGTGCCTCTTAGGCCGTTGATCCAATGCTGACTCTTAATATATAAGTCACTGCTTTGCTCTACACCCTCTGGAAGAAGTCTCACATTAGAAGGATTCCCTTAGTGGAACATAACAATGGCAAAAGTTATTATCAAATTGAAAATAAAGTTCTATAAGAAACCTTTGGCATATGTGAATGTTCAATCCTAATCTCCTTACCTAACGAGATCCACCAACACGTCCTTCAAAACCTTGGCCTAGTTAATGAGTTTGTCCATATTGGTCCACCTCAAAATATGTGGGATCTTCTGTTCAAACGTCACACCCTTCTGTGTGCACAAAGACCCCACAAATGGAATCACTTCGTACAACCAAATCTGCATCAATAAAAGCCACATATTTTATATCCGCATATTTTATGACATTTAAGTAACTAATAACCATATAAATCTTCTAAAACAAAATTAGTTAAAGTACCTAGAAAGCGTACGTGCATCCGTAAAGGTTATATTTCTCTTTGGTATGCGATTCTTTGATTGCCAGCCAACCTTTAAAAATACTTATCTGCCCAGTCTAGCATGCCAGTCCTTAGACCATTATATGTCTCCCTCCATGCAAGTGTACCCAAAGGATATTCCTTAAATTATCCAAATCATCAACTAGTTTAAGGTAATCCAAATTAGTTGGACCTATTTTGAACCAGCCTGATACTAGACACTCTAATACCCAATATGCAGTCAATTTCACAGCATCCAAAGGCTTTATCTTCTTGAAATCCACAGACTTAATCCAAGTCTTGATTTCAATATTCTTAATATGCTTTCCCTTCCTAAACCCTTCCTTCAAATACTTATCTCTCAACCGGTGCTTAGGATTCTTCTCAAAATTGGGCGTCAGCCAGAACTTTAGGCCCGTGATAAGGGCAAACTCATGTTTTCAGAATCTAATGGCCTTTCCTACATGATTAACAATTCCACTGTCAATAAAACTTAAAAATACATTTCATGTTGCAATAGTAGAAGCACGATGCTTTATTGAAAACAAGGTGCAATAACTCCTTGTCTTCCATGTCGTGCATTTGTAACCCATGCAACATGACATAGTATGCTAGTTTGCCTGGGAAAGTCAGCTTATGCATCTGCATCAGGTCACTGAATCCCGTCCTCTTGCTGAAGGTCCTTTTCTGCTTTTTGGTAAGCTTATTGTACATTGAAATGCATTCGAACTCTACTATAATCGTAATCACCCTATCGAAATAGGCAAATCCTCGGCTTCAGAGGCTCCATATGTAGATCTGAAATGAAAAGTATAATAGGTTAGAACCAAAAAGCATGCACGAAATGGCCAAAAAAGCAATTCTATTAAAAAATTTGACAGTTCGACCAAGAGCCAATCAAACTGTTGAATTGAACATTTTGATAGAGCATATGACAGTTTGACAATGATATCTAAGAGTTTGATAGCAAAGTTTGATAGTTCAACGACACCGAAGATTAGTTCGACACTAGTTTGACAAATGAAAACATACATTTTGATAGCCCGACATTAATTTGACAATTCAACTAGTTAGTTTGACAGTTCGATGATGGAATGCTAATATTCGACGATAGTTCAATAAAATGACTAACACATGACATGCAATTCGATAGATCAACCATAATTCAATACTTCAACTAATCAGTTCGATGGTTTGACGATTACTAAACAACTCGTCGAATCATTGAATCAACATATCAATAGTTAAACACAAGAATTTGCCAGTTTGACGATATCTAGCCTAAAGTTTGATGGTGGTTCGATAGTATAATTAGGCAATCAGACAATTCGATAGCATAGTTCAACGACACAATACAAGCAATTCGACAATTCGATGATAGTTCGATAGTTTGACACCATTGAACCATAATCTTCAACCTCCAACTAGCACATAGACTCAACCATTTCACCAATTTGATAGTAAACAATCAACAAAGCATAATAACAACACAAAAAAATGATAAAAATACAACAAAATGATTAAAAAAAACACATCAAAATCAAACCCCAAAGTCATAGAACCTAAATCCCTAACCATATGCATTATCGTTTCTCTCTCTAATCACCTTTTTTGCATTTTATCTAAACATAATCCAAAAGCTGACATATTTTGCATATGTAATTAAGGTTTTGATGGTTATTTACCAGGGTCGGAGATAGAAATGCAAGACACAATGATTCTCCCCTTCTCTCTCTAAAATAACAAAATTCGTCTTACTTGTGTTCTCTTTGAGCTCCCCTCTCTCTCTCATCGATGTAGCAGAGACGAATTAATGTTTGATGATCAAAATTTTTGAGTTCAATTGAAACAAAAACAGCTAGGAAGGGATTAATGCATGTAGTAGAGACAGTTTTGTGTGGATGGAAGAGAAGGGTTACTTGAGATTCAAATATAATAAGGGTTTGAGGTAATTTCAATGTTAGGAGGCTATTGTGCTAAAAATATTTTGGAGGGAGGTTAAAAATAAAAAGGCCCCTATGTGAGGAAAAAAACTGAAAATTTCCATAGAAACCTGGACTCCCAGTGCAAACATCCATCGGTTTCAGTGTAATTAGACGTAGAACTCAACAAGCAACATCATATAGACCAGGACTTCTATAGAACATATTTGGCTAGTAGCTCATGGCTACTTCACGAACATAAGCAATATTATTACAATGAATACCATATTCATTTCTCAACTTTGCCACATCTCTTGCAACTTCTATGCCAACAAAAGTAACATTAGAGTCGCCAAGGAAATCTTTCATTGATCGAGGAATGAAGTCTGTAAAGAAAAGTTGAAGAATGAGACACTTGGTGCCAACGCATAGCTGCAATGTAGTAGTTCTATTGTCCATTGTTGTAATCACATTTGGTCTGTTGGAAATTTAAACAACGCTTAAGTTAGAATTCTTGGTAAAGCAGGATTGTATCTATCTAATTTGTTTACAAAAAGTCTTGTCTAAGAAAAGCCTCAATTATGTTCAAGTAGGAATCATTTCATAATAGGATTAGGATTTGCATTTCATGGTGGATTAGGATGATTATGACTACTATATAAGAAGAGTGTCTTTGTTATTTGTTTATGTGTGTGGAAATAAAGATTCAAGAAATAAAGAGTGTGTTATCAAGATTTTGGGCATCGTTCTCTAACAAAGCAATATCAGAACAAGCCAAATTCTAACAAAGTAGTATTAGAGCCACAAGGCAAGGAAGTCCCACACCATCAACAGTTAAAGGTCGCCACTACCAATAACTATCTAGAAAGTCGACGGAAAGCTACCGGTAGTGACGGAGCCAAAAAAGTGAATAAGTGGAGGCAACTTTGAATGCAATAAAAATAAACTTAGAATATATAATAAATAAGTTTTCTTTAATATATTATTATATATTTATATATTAAAAATATATCATACTAAATATTTAATAGCTAATAAAAAAGTAATTAAGATTACATATTAATTTTAAAACTCATCTCTTTTTGTAATTGCCTTTTAATTTTAAGAATATAATACTAAAATGTTCGTTTTACAATTAATTTCAATTGATAATAGACTTGGAAATGAATTAAAAAAAATCATTTTTTTTTAAAAAGTGGTATGTTAAAAACAATAGTTAATTGCAAATTAATTTCATAGTTTAAAAGTATTTATACTTTAATTAACAGTGAATATAAACTATATAAAGAATAAAATATATAAAGAAAAAAGAGTTCTAATATATATAAGTCCGTAAATTGTATTAATAATTTAGATAATGTAGTTTTATATTTTAAATAATGAGTTTGTTAGCTTAAATGTTAACATTTTTTGTAGAAACGGATTTGATAAATATATTCATAAGTTTTGGGAGAAAATTGAAATTAATAAAGCTCAAATTGACCATGAACAATTTTTTTTGTAACAATAAAAAAGTCACATTGGACTTGGGGAGGCAATTGGCCCCACTGGTCCCAATATGGCTCCATCGCTGGCTATTGAAAATTTATTGATCGACAAGTGAGATCTCACGTCTACTATCATCCAATAGATTGGATATTGATCTACAAAGTTTCCCTCTTAGCCGACGTCAAATTTTTGGCCGGACTACATCGAAAATGTGAAAACAAGTTGCGAAAATCATTTTTTTCCATAAGAGTCACCATAATCTGGCAAGTGAGATGACACTACCAATTCAGATCAACTTAGAATCGGCCAATGTACAAACCCCAACAAGACTCATAGAGTTGGACACCGAAAAATTGTCTATTCGTGATTTAGGCAGAAAATATCCAGTAGCCTCCTAATTCAAAAAATGTCATTATGCCCCTTGGATGTTTAAAATACTGTTAAGCCCCCCAAAGCTGAAAATATATCAGTTTAGTCCATTACGTGCAGAATTTTAGTTTGGTTTAAAAGATTTTGTATGTGATAGATTGACTCCTACGTTAGCATTAGCAATATGACTTCGATTCTAATTCCAAAATTGAAGGAGAATAGATATGAAATATGGCGTATTAAGATAAAATCAATGTTTGGAGCAAATGGTGTCTCGAAAAATGTTGAAAAAGGCGTTGATAAACCACAAAATATTAAAGCATTATCTTAACAATAAAAGAGTGATTTTGAAAAATCACATCAATGAAATGAAAAAGCTTGCTCCTTCATTCAAGAAGCATTGGATAATGTTGAACTTGAAAACTATGGTGATGTAGACTCTACTAAAGAATTATGAAAAAAGTTTTAAAAATCACACGGAGAACAAGAAAAGATAAAAAATGTATATCTTCAAACTATAAGAAGCGAATTTGAATTGTTACATATGAAGGAAGGTGAGTCCATCTTTGATTATTTCTCGAAAGTTTTGATAGTTTCAAATCAATTGAGAAGAATGGTAAGAAATTGGAAGATGCAAGAATTATAGGGAAGATACTTCGCTTTTTAGGTTTATCATTTAACACCATGGTTCAAATTCTTGAACAAGACGACAAATTGGAAGGGATGACAATTGACAAACTTAAAGGTACATTACAAGTACATGAAGAAAAATATAAAAAGCAAAGTGTCTTAGAACAACTCTTTAAGACGCAAATCAAGGAAAAGGAAAAGAGTCATGGTAATGAAAGAAGTCAACATGGTCAAGGTCGAGGTCAAGGACAAGGTTGGAATAATGGTCCCACCAACAACAACAACAAAGACCAAGTAGAGAATGCTACTAACAACAACAACAACAATGACCAAGGAGAGAATGCTACAAGAGGTCATGGAAGAGGGAATTCATACTCAAGAAAAAAGAGATCTCAAGTTAAATGTTTCATTTGTCAGAAGTATGGACATTATGTGAGGGAATGCAAAGCTCACATTAAATGCTATAATTGCCAAAATTATGTTCATTATGCAAATGAGAGTAGAGCACTTAAAAAAGTTGAAGAAAGAACAAATTATGCGAAAAATAAAACTGAGGAAAATGGAATGTCAGTAATGGTTCACAAAGACAACGATGAAGTTCAAGAAGCGAGATGTGTCAAGTTAGACACTTTTGAGATTAACACTCTCATGGAGGAGGTAGAAAAACAAGAGAATTTTTGTGAAGAAAAAAAAAATGAGGTCACGTATCATCTAAAGAAAAAAGTTTGAATGAAGATGACATTCATGTGAAGAAATCGTCCGATGAGTATGTTTCAAGTGAGGTGTTTCGTGAACTTCTTGTTGAGCTAAAATGTGAAAGGCAAGCTTGAGAATCTAAATGCAACAAGGAAATTAATCAATTGAAGGATTTGGTGCATGAATCAATTAAGTGCCAAAATGAAATTGCTACACAAACAGATGAAGCGTTACGAGAACAAAAAGAGGTCAACAGATCAAATGAGGAGTTGTCAAAGGAATTGACTGAAGTAAACAAATCAAAAGATGAGATTTTGAAACAATTAGTTGAAGTAAAGAAGGCTAAAGATGAATGGCCTTAGTGACAATGACATTAAATGAAAGAAAGTTTTGAAACATGACCAAGAATGTTTCGTCAAATATAGAAAAGAAGTAAAAGATGGGCAAACAAAGTTTTTAGAAGGTGCATTGTTCTCACACAAGATCGAATCCTCAGAAATTAATCATGATAGGCGAGGAGTAGAGCTTGAATGGAAAAGCATGAGTGGTTTAGATTTGAAGAATGGAAGAACATATGATCAAAGGAAAAAGAAGCAAGCAACTAAAGTGCAACATGATGCAAGAAAACCATGCTTTGAAGATTATGGTTAAGCTACAAACCTTAAGTTAGAATTCTTGTTAAAGTAGGTTTGTGTTTGTCTAATTTTTTTAAAAAAAGTTTCATCTAGGAAAAGTTTCAATTATGTTCAAGTAGGAATCATCTCATAATAGGATTAGGATTTACATTTCATAGTGGATTAGGATTATTATGACTACTATATAAGAAAAATGTTTTTTGTTATTTGTTTATGTGTGTGGAAATAAAGATTCAAGAAATAAAGAAGTGTGTTTTCAAGATTTTGGACATTATTCTCTAACAAAGTGAAATCATAGCAAGCCAAATTCCAACATGGTCTCCATTCACAATCCAAACCTACTATGATCTTTTGTCCACTGTACATGGAGTGTACGTTGAGTAAATCAGCAATAGTGGCCTTGGCTGTGATGTCATTTCTATTGTCTGGCTAGAGATAGAAATGTGACATATGTTTGCCATTTCCAACTCCCTTTCTCCCTAAATGTGTCTTCTTGACCACGTTACTTCTACACTTTCAAAAAATGCATATAAATAAAGGACGGGACATGCATAGAAGCTGAAGACTCAAGAGTGCATTAATATGAACTCTTCTTGGAAAATGAAGAAATGGTTATTAGATGGTATCGATCTGCTCACAGTTAGCTTATGAGGAAATAAACTCAATGAAGAACTATGCATGTCGCATGCGTTGAGTAAAGAAGATTAATAAACTCAGCATTAGAGTGATCCTCCAAGTCCAAGGTACACTCGTCGTATACTTGGATTGGTAGAAGTATTGTCCATTTGAATTTGATCTTAATCTTATCCGTGACTTTGTGATCATACCATCGAATATAATGCCATTCTACGATATGTTAATGTTTCTTAACTAGATCCCAACAACGTTTGCGCTCATGCCACGAGCATCGTTAACCACCTCATGAGTTGTTAACAAGAGAATTAACTGTTTTAGACGCTCCGCATAGATCTCTTTTATCTAGCTATTAACCATACACTGGGCAAAAGGTATACATAGGGGTGGCAATTCGTGTTCGCGGATCGTGTTAGTGTTGTGTCAAGCTGTGACACGATAAAGATTGACACGACACGAACACGATCCGTTTATTATTCGTGTCACTAAGACTCAACACGAACACGATACGATTATTAAATGAGTAACACGACACGACACGCTAACACGAATAATAAATGGGTCGTGCTCGTGTTAGACACAAACATGACCCGTCTAACACGATTAAGACACGTTTACACGATTATGACCCGTTAACACGATTATGACACGTTATAGAATTAGGTTTCTAATTTTTGTTAAATGACAAAAATATTCTAAGTTTTAAAATTTATTAGGTTTTAAAATTCTATTTTTATTTTAAAATTTGGATACATGTATGGACTAAAATATCTAAAACTATAATATTAAGTTTAGTCTTTTTAAATTTAATATTATTTTGTAATCGTGTCAATATTCGTATTAATCGTGTTATTGTGTCAATATTCATGTTAATCGTGTTATCGTGTCAATCGTGTATAATATGTATTCGTTTTACTCGTGTCATAAACGTGATCGTATCATAATCGTGTTCACGTGTTGAAGACTCTCAATTCGAACACGACACGATTATTAAACGGGTTGACATCTCCGACACGAATACGAATATGCCAAAATCCAAACTCACTTAAACCCGTGTCGTGTCATATCGTGTTCGCGTGTCGTGTCGAAAATTGCCCCCCCTAGGGATACACTTGCATCATTTGAGGCGACGGACTGTTATTGCATTTATAAAAGTCGAAAAAAATAGAGTAAACATTATGTTTAGGATGGGTCTATTTGCACACAATTCTTTACTTCCACACTCACTTCTTTTTTTTTTTCATTTGTCAAAAGTTTTTGTTACCATAATATCCATAAAATAATTACGTACAAATAACTCCAGCCAAAGACATAAAGGGGAAAAAACTAAGACTTACCCAAGTAAGACAACCGATCATCAAAACATGCAAATTTTGACTAATGCTGAACAAAGTCATAACATGTAAATTTTTAGACAATATCGGACGTTGAACAAAGTCAGAACGTGCAAATTTTGAAAGAGATGATCTTTGTTAAAGAAATCCTAATTTAGAGTATTTTTTTCAATTGTCTCCCAAATAAAGAGACAGATACATCCACTTCATTATTCCTCTCCATCTATGTTCATGCTTGATACCAAATCTCCCTTTCAGTCATTTTAGCCACTCTTGGGCTTGGTAATTAGAAGTAATAAATTGCTTCTCGTTGAGAGCTCCCTCCACTCGGTTTCGGCTTAGTTTTTTTTTTTTTTTTTTTTTCGGTTGTTTGTTGGGCAAAGATGAAGACTTCTCATTCTTGTTTAAAATTTATTTATGTATAATATTACCAATTTGGAAGCCTAATTTTTTTCGGTATGTTTGTTTTTCTCTTTTTAGACTAACATCAGTTATGGGTTCTACAATGGGTGTAAAAAGAAAAAAAAAAACAAGAGTGCAAACAGCCCCACTCTTACAATTTATATTGTACAAATGTACTCCGACTCCTTTAGCATAATACCGTCAACTCAACTCCAACCGAACATTTAAATTACCGCAAAAGTTCTTATCAAGTGGGAAACGCCGTCCAAGGAGGCCAATTGAAGAATTAGACGGTCGATCCCCAGCTGTCAGGGGACTAATTTGCAACTCAATTACCAAATAAGAATGTGTGTTCATAACTGTAAAGTGTTCTGACTTTGCTTATCCAGCTTTTGTGATTGTGACCACCTTAGCTTTAAGTACTGGATACATTTAATTTGAAAAGACTCCAGGAGATTGGTACTTATCCTTGATCAACGTAAAACAGCGTGTACCAAATAGATTACCAATTCCATAATTTCACTTCTGAGTACCAACATTTTCACTTAGTGTTTTCCTTTCCGCCTGAAGATGATAATCCTTACTGAGGGGAACACAGAAAATGTGGCTATGCACAAAACAAAGCACGATAAATCCATTATAAAAGAGGACCAGCATCAATTTATAAAGTAAATAAATAAATCATAATAAGAGTACGAAGATGGCACGATAGTGGTACTCATTGCTACTCATTGATTAGGGCACATATTTAGGACAAGAATAAAGATGAATAAAACTACTATTTCCTCAATAAGTTAGCAAAAATAGCTACTAAACAAAAGTTGTACCAATATCCAATCTAGTGCCAACCCAAGAGCATGATCCACAGCACCTTAAGTCAGATTTGACTGACTGATAGGTTTTGCCACACGCCATGGATGAAAATTACAAACCAGCTTAGCACCCCAATGCTCAATTGTTGGCATACATGTTGTGACAGGTTATGATTATCATAAATTTATAACTTTTTTTTTTGGTTTAAGAAGAATATACTTTTACCCAAAATAAAAAGTCAAATACTTCAAAATATCAACTATTTTCAGTTGGTAATTTCCAAATACCACTAGGCACTAGCCCTAACCCAAAAGTATCTCACATCCTTACAAAGACGATCTAGAAAATACTGAACCACCAGCGTAATATGGAACAAACTACCCAAAACATTCGAAGCGCAACATTGTTTGTTCCCTTCTCAAGTCCAAATAACCAATATACTTACCTAGATATGTAGCTTCCGGGGAATTACTCCTACCCAAGATTCTGTAAACCCTGAAAAATTTTTAAGTAAATTTATTTAGCTACCGCCAAAGAAGCAAAATAAAATCTTTGATACCACAAAAGCAGATCAATATCCACCACTCGTACTAAAAAAAAAAAAAAGCTACCAGATTTCCATGGAGTTGTAAATGAACTGCATAGGTATTTTCAAGAAATAACCAGTGAAACCACCAAGATTTTATGCATTGGGAGAACTTACCATGAATCAGGATGGGGAGATCATGGACATTTACAACTAGAAGGAAATAAATAATAAAAATTGCCAACAATTACATTTTCCTCTGCTCCACTAAAAAGTGAAAAATTCACCACAATCAATACCTGCATGCCAATTTAGTATCTATTGTAAGCTTTCCCAAAGTCTTCCCGCCTCTGACGCTGAAAACCACTATAGCTGTCATGAGGTCGTGAAGGAAAATTTTCCATAGGGTTTGGATACCTGCCTCTGGCATCCATAGGTAAACTGGCTCCAGCATAGTGAGGATTGGTCGAGGTGCCATCATAGCCGGAGTAGTTATGCTGCTTATAACCACCAAAACTGGAGGCAGACATTTGCTCTCGTGCTTGTTGTTGACGCCTTTGAGCATCAAGCTGTAGAAACTCCTCCCACTGTTTTGCGTGCAAGCCCCTTAGCTGAGTCAGTTTCTTAATGTAATTCTCTCTCATCTCCCTTATAGTCTGAAAACCATCACACAAAGAGTAAGTTATTTGTATTCTTAATTGATACAGCAAAGCCAGAGGCTCAGAACTTTGTTTTAAAAAATGCAAAAGACAACATAACAGCAGTTTTTCATTGAGGTTGAAAATATCATTAGCATGGAAAAGGAAATTTTTCCAGGCAATGCTTTATATGCAATGAATATATAATCCACTTCGCCACATCTAACATCCAACTCTGTATCCATAAAGCCTCCATTTAAAGCATTAAAAATAAAAACCTCGAAGAGGAGAAGGCGGGTGTAAAGAAATAATCCAATAAAAAAATAACTGATAATTCTAAGAAATAAGCATAGAAGGAATAGCTTCTAGTGACCATCCTTCTAATTAACTTAAATGGTATATACTTCAACCTAAGAGATCAAAGACTGAAAATAAGCACATATAAGAAAACTTTACTCAGCTTGTGTCCAATGGAGTTCTTCAACGACATGTTAATTTAGAGCACAATATATCCAACAATGTCAGGATACATGAAAAAATGAGCTAAGGGATGTTCAGTTAGGGCAGTTATCACTGAAATCATGCACTAAACTTAATATAATTAAAATACATACCTCACGATGTTTGTAATTCTCTTCAGCTTCTTCCTTGTCACGAATTCTTCCAAGTTCTATTGCTTCTCTCTTATACTCCAACTCTAAATCTTCTAATGTCTGCGAAAACGTAGGGTGTTCAAACTGACGACTGGATTGCATATCAGGTCCCCGTCTCTCAGTATCCCATCCATCATTCTTATAACCATCCATGCTCTGATTATTACCATCATATGAATTATACAAGTTGCCAGCATAAGGGGTATGAGCAGGAGATTTAGAATGGCTTGAACGACCTCTAGCTCCATCATTACCATAAGCTTCATGAAATGAACATAATGTTAAGCACTTTTGAGATGCTAGCATAGATGGTATCTTTAACTACACATACTATCTTATATTCACATAGTGAACCGATCCGTTGCAATCCAGATATGCTTTCAGTAAATAATTTCGTTTTGGAGACAATCCGATCAATTCAGACCCACTCACGAAAGTACTTCAGATTCGAACAAATAATGCTTGAACATAAGAACTTACCTCTTGCTGCAAACAAATGATAAGCAACAAGGTAAATCGTTAAGGATTCAAAGTTGGCAACCATTTTTAGAAGTCACATAGAAATGTGGCCAGGGACCTAACAAGCTACAAGCATGGAATTACCAGCTTTCTATTGATGCCGTAAAGATATCCTATGCTGTCCCTACCTTGTGGAGAACCCCTTGAAAATTTCTGGAGATCCTCACGAACACGGTCTTCCACAACCTTATCTTGCCTACCAAACCGCTGGTGAAACTGTGATGCACTATGTGAACCCAGATGAGACCTTTGAGATTCAGAGCGTCGGAACTGTGTACCAACAGGACTTCGCTCTGGTGACCTTGATCTGCTCCTGCGAGAACTAGAAGAACCCCTCTGATCCCCCTCGTCCTTAATAACTTTGTGCACTGCATCCACACCCTTTGCCAAAATTAACCTATCCTTGCCGCTAACGATTAAAAATTTCTCCTCCATTTTAAGTTTGCAACCGATATCCTTTTCTATCCTCTGTATCACTTTCTCTGTGAAAAGTGCCTTTACATGCTTATCTCTGGCAGCTACCCTTTCAAAGAAATCTTGAGACTTGCGATTTGCACCAAGAGTAGATGGGCAACCCTACATTTATTCCAGGAGGAATTTGATTCAATACAAAAAGAAATGTAATAAATTAAATAAATCTCAAAAAATATTTTGCAAGAAAAATTAAAAACAGGCCCCTCCAACCACCAAAATATTAGGTTTTCAACAATTGCAAGTATCAAACGTGTCCTTTATACCTGAGTAAAGTGACCCGATTCTCCACATATTTTGCAAATCATTTCTTCTTCTTTTCTCTTCTTCCAATTCCTTTCTGTAGCTTTCGATTTAGCCTCCCAAACTTTAGCTTCTCTGCTAGTGAAATCGGTTGGAACAGCATTGGGATCACGTGGTTCCTCTTCTTCATCCGAACCAGCATGAGACCGTTTGTTTGGTTTTGCCCTATCTTGTGAACCCCCAACTGCGGTTCCGGGTGGACCAGTATATTCCTTGTATAGTTCACTGAAATCATCATCGTCATCATCGGGACCCGGTCTTTTTGCCATAAAAAAGAAAGTTAACTAAATATGACTCCTGCACTACCAACATGAAGTCTTTATCTAATCAACATCCACTAAACATAACTAAAGAACACAATAACTACAAATCAATCGCCCTGCACAAAACAAATGACAAATTACCGTTGAAATTTTCAAGTATATCCAAACAGGTCCCTCAATTTATTCTCACCGTAAAATCAACTCTTTTTTTGTTATTTAATGGCCGCAAAGCGTAAAAGTTTCCACAATCGGAAAACCCACTCATAAATAAATAAATTTAATCTATTGAAATCATATATAAGGCTTGTTTCGGCAATCTGAAAAGATGAAATCGATAGCTTACATGCTCGACATTGAATTCAAATCACGTGAATGGGTAACGAAATTGAATTCATTCAAAGGAGAGAATCTTAAATAAGGAACTTGTTTATTTACTGGAAATGAAAGGAACAAAAATGAAGAAATCGATACCTGAAGTTGAAGAAGGCTGAGCGCCGAGCAGATGAGAGCGAGTGAGGTCCAGAAGCTAGGGCTCGTTTTTTCTCGGTTCCCTTCGTTTAATCGTTTTTTTTTTTTCCCTTTATTTAAATGCCTTTTTGAAAAAAAAAAAAAAAAATCTCGCTTTGGCTTTAGTTTCGAATATCCTTTCGCCCCTCTTACTTTTGTCGCTTGAAGTCGGACATGTGATGTAACGGCAAAAATATTTTTATCACTCATGAATGAATAAATAATTAAATTTGGAGTCGCTTGATTTTTTTTTTTTTTTTGAGTCTTTGAAACTACATTTTTCAATTTTTAAACATTATATTTATTTTTCGGTTAATATTTTATAATCTCCTATAAATATATTTCAAAGTTTTGTGAAATTAATTTCAAGCTAATTTTTTCACTGAAATTTAAAATAGTGTTACTTTAAATTAAATAAATTACGAAAGTAACTATTTTTTAAGAATAACTATTCCTCGCTCAAAATTTTAAACTTAACTCATGAACGTGTTTTCAGTGACTATAAATTAATAGTTGGCTTAACTTAAAACAAAATTACATATTTAAAGTCATAAACTACTTAATTAGTAGTTGAGTATAACATTTTATAATTTTTAAGGTGCATTAATAATTACATGTTAGATTCAATTACTGCATTGATATATTAACTAATAATTAATTGTGTGGATCTAATGATTTTCTTATCACCAACTCAAATGTAATGTTATATACAAACTTAACATGTGCAGTATTGTGGTAGTTTTTTTTTTAAATCTAAGTCAAATGTTGGGTGATTCTTAAATGTTGTAATAGGACATCTTTTGTTTTGTGTTAGTAGATGGCAGGATTGAAGATTTTCGTAATTTATTATGAAAAGTATTAGTAATACTCTTTTTCTTATTATTTACTTCCATATATGTATCCATAAAACTTTATTATATAAAACAATAGCAAGTGAATTATTAATTCAATTACTAGTTAATACGGTTTAAGAACATATTTAAATACAATAAAATTATTATTTTTCTTTAGAAAAAAGGGATAGTATTGCTAACACACCTCCATTTATAATTATAAAGTAGCTCATAGCGATGATATTTGCCTATTGCCTTATACGAAGATGAGCAGCTAATCCTAGTCTTTTGCTTTAACATGGTTGATGAAGAGGGAGTAGTGGACAAATTTTCACCAAATAACCCCTTTCAACATCCATTATCTATATCTAATCCCATTTTCTAATTCAACTATTAGTAACCCTTCTTATCAAGTGAAAATACTCAAATATCTTTAAGAATTATGGAAATACCAAAATTAGAAATCAAACACAAAAATCATAGCTTGCCTCTCCTTCTCACCTCTGCAAATTCTCATCTCTGGCGAGCCTCTTTGCTTTTCACCACCGTGACTCCTCTTTTGACACAACCTCTCTTTGCTTCTCATGCTAAAATTATGAAAGTGCCTGCATCCTGCTCGCTTCAGGAAAGGCGACTTTAAACATATTACGATCTCTTTCCGTCCTCCACCTATAGTCATTGATAATGGCGCCTCTTATATTCGTATTGGGTAACTACGAAACTCTAATTCTAAACCCATCTGTATTGTTGAAGTACTTTGATTGCATGTGCTCAAGCCCTCGCTCCGCTTTTGATAATTACATCGTTTATCAGTTTGAGATTATGGAATATGCACGTGAGCATTTCATATCTCTTTTAGGTTGTTTAGCTTATGTTTCTCGAAATTTTGGCATTGTAGTAGACTATTGATTGAGTTTTATGTGCGTTTTTATTTATTTTTTGTTTGTTTATTTATGTCGGTGATGGTTTGTAGTCTTGTGTGGTGTTCTTGCAGATTCTTGATTTTGGGTTTGATCGGATGGATGCAAATGGTTCAGAGGTAATATGAGTAATTGTCAGTTTCTCTTGTCTTTTATGTTGCATATGCATGTAGTTAGTTCTTGAGGGCTTCGGTTTACTCTAATGGTTTAGTTGATGCCAATTAATAAACTGATTCTTTATTCTATCTTAAAATATGTTGAGATAATCGTTTTTGTTATGGTTTTATGGTATTTTTGTTGAAGAATGTGATTTGGTTGTTTAAGCGGTAAGTTTTTCATTTTTTTGTGAAGTCATTGGGATAATAGATTGGTCGTATTTCTATAGTTTTTTTTATTTTCTTCATGGCATTTAGAGAGCACATGGGATGGAAGTGGTTTGATATAATCGTAGTTTGAAGAAATGTCAACCCATTAATTTGGATTCTGAAATTTCTGTTATGACTATTGAAGTGCATGATATACAGTTTCATATTGTTGGTTTATATGTTCTGTTTATCACTGGCTCTGTTTTTTCAAGCTAGTTTATATGTTTTGGTATGTCTAAGACTTCAGCATGATTTATCTGTTCACCTGACCTTTTCTTGATTCACTTTTCATTTGAGGGCAAATTAGATTGATCATCCTGTCTTGATCACAGAATGTGTATGAAACCCAGTTCATTCTCGTAGTAAAATGGCAGATCTTCTTTTTGAGACTTATGGAGTTCCATCTATAAGTAAAGCACAAAATGTTAATTCTATAAAAAAACTTGTCACATTCTTAATAAGTAGGCTTCAAATTTATTTTTGTAGATGCATGTTGTTGCCTACATTAGTAAATTATAACTTGTCTCAATAAGAAGTAATGACTAGCTTGGTCACAATATACTTGCCTTTTCTATCTTACAATTTTCTTTCAAAATTGTGGGTTATGATATCAGTCATTTGGTCACTTCAAATGTATATGGTTGCCCAAAATTAATATCTTATGTGTATGATCACAACATTTGGTGTTGATGCTACTTTCAATTGTATGTATAATCAACAACATGGGGTTTGTGATGTATCACATGTGATAGAAAGGGACCGAGAAAGCCGAAGACAAAACCAAGTGTTGGCAGTTGCCACGGTTTCGACCACCAACTGAGAAGCCTCCTTCATAAGAAGAGATTGTAAGAAATGCAGCTACTAAAGAAAGACAAAGACAGAGATTGCAAAGGATGGTTGAGGCAAAGAGGTCTTTTAGGATAAATGAATTGGAAAAATGAATTGCATGGTTTGGAATTTATTTTACAACAACTGGAATAAGTGAAAGAGAAAGATATTCCATCTTTCCTTTCAGACACTGACTATGTCTCTAAGCAAGAAATAGAGTCTTCCTTTTTAAAATTTCACAATCTTTATGAAAAGTCTAAAGTTCTTAAAACACAATGTGAACTATCAATGGGCATGTCTAAGGACCTTAACTTACTGTTAAGGCTAAAATTCTTTAAACCAATGAGATTATTAAGATAAAGGGAGATTTCTTTGTCGGTCTATAGTGCCTCTCTTCAATTCGTCAATATTTTCTTTTTTAGCATATGTCGGCTATGAATTTGAGTTTGTTGTATACTATGATGGCAAAATTCTCGAACCCATGTCTTCTGCATGAACGCTCATGAAGTTTGCATAAACTAAGTGGTGAATGAGTAAATGAGAAACCTTATTTGTCATTATTGTTTATAGTTACCAAGTAGAAGTTCTAGTTTGGTTTGAGACATAGGTAGCCAAATTTCGTTGAAGTTTAGTAACAATTGAAAGTATAAATGTCTCATTGAAAGAACAAAGAGAATACTTTACAAGTTAGTGCTAAATAAATTGAAAAAAAAAGCGCACACACCCACATTCACATCTCAAAATAGAAATAAAACTACATTCACATCTCAAAATAGAAATAAAACTAGATGTATGTGAATCCCTTCCTCTGTTTCTCCAACATTTATATTATATTATTTATACCAAAAGATTACATACATCTTAAACAAAAATAGAGTTTATCACTTCTACTTGGTCTCAACTAACCTTATTTATTAATTAATTAATGTGAGACTTCAATTGTTAATTTTAAAATTAACGCATGAATCAAAGCCCAAAACACTCTAAGAAAAGTGAAACCCAGCCTCTTTACTTCATGTCTTATAGAATCTTTAGTGTTTTTGCACATTCCGTCAATGGTAGAAAATACAATTCTCATCATATATTTGTCACAACATGCTTGTGAGGGAAATGCACATTGATGATGATGTAATGACCTTTCCTGTTAATGAAAAGAAGGTAACATTTTCATCAATAAAGTTTGCGTCGGTTACTGGCTTACGGTTCGGTAGTTTCCTAAGTTATGATATGTGGAAGGTCGTGCAAATTTCTAAATTTCACTTTATCGCACGACTGGGTCGTGCAAATAGCACAACTAGGTCATGCAAAATTCCAGATTTTAGTTTTTTGTATGACTGGGTCACGCAAATAGCACGACTACGTCGTGAAAACTCTATGATATTTTTTTTCAAGTTCTCATCTACTGCATGTCATCGTGCAAAATTTCAGATTTCAATTTTTTGCACGACTACGTTATGCAAAATTTTGTGATATATTAATTAAGTTCTCATTTACTGCACAATTGGGTCGTGCAACTAGCACGACCTGGTCATACAAAATTATAGATTTCACTTTTTTGCACTACTGGGTCGCGCCAAATTCCAAAATTAGTGTTTTGCACGAACAAGTCGTGAACTAACACGACATAGTTGTCCAAAACAATAGTGGAAATTTTTATGTTGTTCACAATTACTGCACAACTTGGGGGTGCAGTATTCCCAAACTCAATTTCTTGCATGATAGGCACTTACACTAACACATCATAGTCGTGTGTTGCAATAGTCTTTTTTTGGATTTTATTCTAGTCATGTTTTCTTCATATTAGAGATGAATACCACGTAAGACTAATAAGATTGCATTACTTTGAAATAGCTAACGTGCATAGTCCTTTTATGGATGTTAACGAACAAGCAACTAATAATTACCCACGGTTGAGGCAAATCGTGAGCAAATAACATGGCTTTGTAGTGTACAAATACAAAAATGACAATGGTTATAAGAAAATTGAATTGAACATATGTACATTTGTACACAACCATGTTTTCCAAAATTAATTTTTTTGCGCAAACGGGTCGTAAACTAACACGACATAGTCGTCCAAAATAATGGTGAGAATTTTTATGTTGTTCACAATTACTGTATGACTTGGGGTTGCGAAATTCCAGAAGTAATTTCTTTGCATGATGGGCACTTGTACTAACACATCATAGTTGTGTGATGTAATAGTCTTGTTTCCGTCGTTACTCTTGTCATATTTCCTTCATATTACATGTAAGACTAATAAAATTTATTACATTGACATGGCTAACCCTTATACATGAAAGACTTCAAAATAACTTCTATCACTGAAGTCATTAGTCAACAATATCAGCCACTTCATTGTCTAACTCACGATAACAACACATACATGCATTTCTTCAAGTAATGCCTTTAATAAGCAGTAACTACATATCGTCACATATGCCAAATGTAGTTGTAATAAACATAAACAGTTGAATACAATTCAAAGTGATAATAACTACATGACATAATAATTTGAAGGACAAAGCATGCAACCCCAACAACAGTGATAAAGAAAGGGCCCACGATGACATAGGTTTTCATCCCAATTTGGTTTTTATCATATTCATGTTTTGGTCACTCCCAACTTGGCATGTACAAAGCACAAGCTCTTCTACCTTCATTTAGGAGATCATATATTACAGACCTAAGATAATCAAAATAAATGAGCAATTGTTAGTTGTAAACATGGTGAGTATGTTAACTCATTATAAGGATAATATTTAGATATTAAATGTATACCACTGGTATCATTTGATGGTTGATTTCTTTGGGTTGACAATAAATTCGTTGAACGACATGTATTCTGATTATGATGCATAAAGGAATTAAACATATTATAACGTAGAAAAATTTATGTAAATATGCATTATATAACAAATTACCCATTTTTTTAAATTTAAAAAGCCGCACAACTACTTCACGAAAACAATCGTACAGCACGATAGTTTACGAAAACATGCTGTTTGAAAAAAGAGTCGTGCCACACGACTGTTTGGAGAAAACTGTCGTGCAAAACAACTATGAATGATTTTTCAACATTTTTAAACCAATAACTCACATTTTCAATATTTATTTTTCTTAAATGTGATCCACATTGATAGATATCAAACCTAAACAATAGAAGAAAACAACTTTAAAGTATAAATCCAAACCTAACTTTGAAAAATAATATTTATCAACACCATTAAGAAAGCTTTTTAATATTACCTTGACTTTTTCAATGTTGATATAACAATCAAGTTCTTTGCTTTTAACCTTCAATGATGGACTTCACATTCCTTTCATGCAAAAATTCTGAGTTTGGCGTGTGAGTGTGTGGAGAGTGAGTTTGCAGACGACCATTTGCAATACAACTCTTTTTATAAATATTGGTCAGGGTATTCAAGATTTTTTTTGCTTGTAAAAGGGGTTATATTTACTAAAATCCAAAAAAGGGGTTACATTTAATAAAACGACCCCAAGGGGTCATTGATAAAAATAACCCGGAGTGGTGTTGGCGGTTTAGCATAGAATTTCAACTGAGTAACGTAACGATAGGTCATAGAGTTGCTTGTTTTATATAAAATTGTAATTTAAATTATTTTCGCAGAACGTATACAAAATTTATGTTTTAAATAAAAAAAAATAACTCGATAACGCCCGTCAATTTTACTTTTCTACTCCCCCGCGCTATTTCTTCTGGTATTCCCGTCGCGCTTTCTTATTTGCCGAATCTGTTACTAGGGTTTTGAAAATGGAGAGGCACAGAGGAGAACGTTTCGGTGATCACCAAGACGTGAATCGAAATACGCATCCTGCTAATGCTTCTACTTGGTCGTCTGATGACCACAGACAACCTACTTTATTCGACTACCACAGCCGCCGGCGTCACCACCAATTCAACCAAATGAACGGCGAACCAACTGACATGCTTGGTGGTCAGCCTATGCCGCCATTGTCTGGTCGGAAGAGAGGTTTTCATCATTCTGCTCGTGGAACTTCTCCAGGTATTCTCCACTCTCTTTTGTTTAGGTACTGAGTCGCCATTTCTTCGTTCGATAAATTAAAGAATCTTAAACTTACATAAAGTTTTTTTTTGCCCCATGTGAACTTGTATTTTTATTAACAATAATTGGATTCAAATTATTAATTATAGACTGAATTCTTCTCTATTGATAAATTGAACTTTACTATTTTTGTAAGGTTACTGAATCTCTTTAGTTTTTCCTATTAACATTGCTATATGTTTCTTAGATCATGTTGATGGTGGCTCTCCTGCAAAACTTTATGTTGCAACGGTTCCAAGAACAGTAACTGAAGAAGATGTAAGTTCAGTTGGCATCGAGTTATCAGCATGGCTGAAATTTATTTTTTTGTGTGTGTGTGCGCCCGCGCACCTTCTCCTGCAAATTGTTATTTGCTTCTTTGCTCCATACAACATTTTAACTCCACCTCTTTAGTGGTTTTGTATACAACTGTTGATCACTATTTGCTTTTGGTTATTGCTTCTTTTACATTAGATCCGCTCTTTGTTTGAAGAACATGGACATGTCACTGAGGTTATTCTACCCAAGGATAAGAGAACTGGTCAGCAACAAGGTATGCAAAATGCTGCCTGGTAGACATTGGTCTTGATTCATATGTCTCATTTTCATAATTTTAAGGGGTTCATCTTATATTTTTATTAGTTCTAACAAATTGTTAGTTTTAATAGATAGTTCACTCTTCTGTGTCCTTGTGGCACTAGTTAGATTGTTAAGTTTTTGTGAAATTCAAGACTCCTGTTCCAATTGGAAACCATGTGCAGTTCTGGAGCAACTATCAACTGTGAATGCTGGTTTTATTCCACTTCGTCTTTTTATTGTTCTAAACATTTTAAGAAGTATTATATAACCACAATACTGTTCTCTGTTGAAATGGTTGTTGGTCACATTATTGATTAACACATGTTTGATGAAATAAGATAGTTTCTGTTGATAGTGGATATTGAAGTAGGTTCTGTTGATAGTGGATATTGAAGTCCTAATGGTTTCATCAGACACAAGCAGTATTAATAAATGGCAATAAGTGCAGTCATAGAAAACATAGCACTAAAGCTGATGCTGCATTTGAGTCTGTTGGATCATCGATGAATCAAGGATAGCATGTTGTGGTGTTTAACTCTACTTAGAATAGCACGTTATTGGTTTTATGATCATAGCTTTCAATGCTAAACCATTCTTTTGCAATCGGTTTTCTGTTGCTATACTTGTCAGGGTTGATGAGTTTTTACGTTAAGAGTCGGTCTTCAAATTCTTGGATTAGAGGGTATACATGCTAGTTTTTTTTTTCCCCTGTTTCTATTATTATTATTATTATTTTAGATGTTTCATATTGTTTCCGAGTAAGAATCGCTGATTTGTTTATTACAAATTTATATGCCATAGATATTTCTTATTCCTACTTGATATTTTAGAATTTTTTGTCCATGATTTGCCTATTAGAGGTATTGCGAATGTTTGCTATTTCCATTTCATGGTCGCTATGCTATTGGTTGATTTTAATTTCAATGTGTGCATCCTGAATGAATCAAACTTCTAGTTCACAATTTCATGAATTTGGTTTCATCTTTTATGTGTTGTATGTATTTTATGTATCCCTACGTCCTAGAATGAGTTTGTACTGCAATGAATGCTTTACTTCTATCTCATATGATCTTGAAGTAACTAGGGTAATTGAATGAATATGCGATCAAAAAAGTTTTTGTGCAGGATATTGCTTTGTTAAGTATATGACATTTGAAGAAGCTGACAGGGCTATTAGAGCTCTAAACAGCCATTACAGTTTTCCTGGGGTGAGTTCTTTGGGATAAAAACTAAGAACCTTCTTGAGACTGTCCTTTGCATTGTTGTAATAGTTAGTAAATTTGCTTTTTTCCAGGAACAAATTGCCATCAAAGTCAGATATGCTGATGGAGAACGGGGACGCCTTGGTAAGTGCTTGTTATTAAGTATGCTTTCACAGCTATGTCAGAACTTCATTCTCACTAAGCTTGTCAAATGCACAGTAGCTTAATAAACATTTAAGAGATGCTTTTACGACAAGGCTTGCAAGTTAAATTTTGTACATCTGCTCTATAGAGCTTGGGGGTGCATTATAGAAATAAGCTTGCCGAAGTAACAGGAAATTTTATCTGCTCAAATGATAAAAGTAATCCCTGCATTTGTTATGGCTTTGAAATTGTCCCAAATATATGTGGATCTACAAATTATTATTATTATTATTATTATTATTATTATTATTATTATTTTGTATTCAATTTGTTCGCTTAATATATAGAACTCATATTAATTTGGTTGAATTTTCAAAGGGAGAAATTAATTAACCTTTCAGGAAGAAACAAAAAGAATTTGATTATCGTTTCTTTTTAATTTTCCTTTACTCTTCATATTAATTCTCCTTTTAGGGTTATATAATTGTAACTTCGTTCTCTTTTTATGTTTATCCATATAATTTCCAAAATACATCTAGTAATATGAGATATTGTGTATGTATATTTTAAAATCGAATACTATACCAAGATTATGGGGTGTGAATGTAGCTCTCAATTTAGAACTTGGTGAGCGAGGGAAAGGTTGAGGATTTTTGTGTACCCAAAAAACTGTGTCTGTATTTTTTGTTTCTGTGCATGCTTTGAGGTCATCATTCGTGCACCTGTTTGTCCAAACTGTATATTCTTTGTTTACTTTAGTGTTTATTATTTGTTCTTATTTAATCAATGTTACCTCTATCCTATTGTAGTGGCTCCTCCAGACAAGTTGTATGTTGGCTGCCTGAGCAAACAGGCTTCAAAAAAGGAAATTGAGGAAGTATGCTCCTTATTCTTTGAACATTTATGTGTCCCTAAGTTAATAAAATAAGTGGCATCCACTGTTTTGGTGATTTTTCTTAAAAATATGCATGCATGAAAGGGTTTTTAGGAGGAGTACATATGATAATAAAAGTAACAATTATTGCCTTTGCACATAATGTAGCACCTCTTGAGTGTGATGAACAGAAAATTTTGAAGGAACTAAAATATTGATGTATGAGATTTGGTGTCCAGTTTATGAAGGATTATAGCAAATGAATGTAGGTTTTTTATAATTATTATTATTACTATTTAAAAAGTTAAGACTTGTATTAATAGGGTAAAGAGTGTACTAGATGTCCACATAAACAAGGATGCCTTGAGAGTAAAATCAATTATAAAATAGAGTATATAATTCTTTATCACTATAAAAGTAACCTTAACCCCTAGTGCCAAGCACCTCAAACAAAATAAATAGCTAAAAACCCCTTCCTTATTGCTATTTATAAATATGGAATTGTTATGGCTAAACATGTAAGTCATTTTCAGATAGAAAATAAGCCTTCTTGTACTTTAAGGACTGAATGCTGGTTCCAGGGATAAGGTGCTCGTTGAAGAAGACAAAAATTTCTGTGTATATGAGCATGCACACAAGATTAATTTTTGTTATATTCTCACTTTATGCATCTAAGAACATGTGAATCATATAGGAATATTTTGTGTCAGATATTTGCACCTTACGGTCACATTGAAGATATCTACATTGTTCGTGACGATCAGAAGCAAAGTCGTGGTTTGTCCAACTTCTCATATTTTTGCTTTATGCCTTCCTTAAATCAAGCACACTGGTATGGACAAAATATTGGATGGAAATTTTGGCTCTTGTGCTTCATGAAAAGTTAAATACTATGGGGGTTGTTTTTCTAGTTAAAGTAGCTCCTACATATTGGCCCCTGTTTTTTTTTTTTTTGGTAATCATGTGTGCAACACTTTCCTTGTGGTCTTGCGCCCTTGAAGGGTGAGACAAGAAAGAACAGAAAGAAAGCTGGATGATCCATCTATTTGTTTCAGTCACAGTTGCTGTGCATGAATTGGTGACTTATGTATCAAAGACCTTCTATTTGACTTTGTACTTATTGCTGTTTTACTGCCACAAGTATGTCCCATAGTTTCTGATTGAAAGTTTAGAAGTATCATATATTTTGTGTTCGAGCATTCCTTTGCATTTGTTCTGAGATAGATTTTGTACTTTTTGAAGGTTGTGGATTTGTTCAATTTTCTCATAGAGATATGGCACTGGCAGCAATCAAAGGATTAAATGGAATTTATACGATGAGAGTAATGTGTATTTAATATTTTTACTTGTACCACTACTTTGTTTATATTGAAGGTTATTGAATTATCTTTTATCCCGTTCCATTTTAGGGTTCAGATCAACCATTGATTGTTCGTATTGCAGATCCTAAAAAACCCAGGACTGGAGAACAAAGGTTTTGCTTCTTTGGTTTCTTTTTACCTTATCAATTTTTGTGGGAGTTAAGAATCATGTGTTGTATGTTCTTTGAGATTTAAGTCAATTTATTTAATTTTTAATTTTGATCATGTCATTGCTAGTTATTTAATTAGTCCTCTGTACAACATTTATTCTCACTCTCTCTTGATGTGGTCTTCTGGTTCATATTTGTATTTTCTTTTGATTAATCATCAATACAATTTTTTGTTTCTTATTGAAAAAAAAAAAATCTATTGTTTGAAATTTGCTGGTTAATGGTTTATGCCAATTTCTTTTAGTGAATAGTCTGTGCTACAATAAATCGTGATTGCATTTGTCTGCTTCAATATTGGTGTCAATGATATATCATTTGCCTGATATCCAACTTGTCCAAGTTCAGTTAATTTTTGATCTCACATCTTTGTGTAATGCACATGTGCACACACTAATAATCATGATGCTGTCTAGGCCTTGGTCAACTCCCAAGCTGAGTTGGCCAACATTTGAGTCTCATTTAGGGGTAAAACATTTCTTAAGAACAATAAGATTTCATCCATGTGCAGTTGGAAGCTTTGTTGCAATAATCTTGTTAACATTAACTCATTGTTTGACTTCCTCTCTCTCTCTCTCTCTCTCTCTGTCTCTGCTTCAAGGGGTAATCATGCTTTTGGTAATCCAAGTTTTGCTCCCAATTCTCAAGAACCTGTGAGGTATTTTATACCGCAAATCTTCTCTTTGCCTTCTCGATTTTCATGTCAAATAGAATTAGTTAAATATCTATTCCTTCGGTTTACATGTTACAGACCAACACCCAATCTTGGCAATTTAATGGGAGGTCATATGTTCCCTAACGCTTCATATCCTTTGCAACATGTACCCACAAGTTCACAGCCACCAGCTTTTTCTCACTGGGCAAACCAAGAACCTGCTGTCTGTAGTGTTACACAACCAGCACATCCTTTGCAACAGCAACCATCTACACAATTGGCACAGGTGCCATTGCAACAGATACACACTCCTCAGCAAAATTCTCAATCATCCCAATCTGAGAGGCAGAAAAAGTTGCCTTTGAGACACCCGGTAGCTCAAAATTTAGAGCAGCCACAGAATTCTCAGGTTACTAGGCGTGAGGTACTAAATATATGGTACATATGTCTAAACCTCAAAAAGGGAATGCAAGATATCAATGTGGTTTCAAGAAATTTGATGAGTAATGCTATACTTACAAAGTCTATATTTAAAGGTTGTGTACAAAGTTGATTTGGCATCACTCATTTAAAGCCATATAACTCATCAGCATTTATTACATTGGCTTTTTATATTCATCCTTTCGTTCACTTAATGCCACATCAACTTTGTAAATAAACTTTGTATATAGACTTTGTGGGTGTAAAATTATTGAAATTTGATTAGGTTGGTTTGCATAGTGAAAACAGGCGTGCTCTAGTGAAATGCTATGAGAACAACTTGCTGGAGCCCTCATTTCCTTGTATTACATGTTTTTGAATCTTAGAAAAGGTTGAAAATAACAGTTCTTAGATCTTGGTAAAAAATGAAGTCTAGATCATGCATAAGGGATTCTCAAGATGGATGGATCAAGTATCAACAAAGCCACCTTTCAATGATGCTGAGCTTTGGCTTGCCTGAGAACATCTAGTTGATGCTTAATAGTGGTTAACAATAAGCTTACTTATATGCATTGTCCTACCATAGTTGTGTTAAAGATCTTTCAGTGTCCTTTATGTGGTTAGTAATGCCTGCAGTTTCTAAAAGAACTAATTTAACTTCAAATAGGACTGCATCATGCTTTTTTCTTTCTTCTCATCTTAGATTTTGAATTGCTTTTGACCTGGTATTAGAGTGTTTGGAGTAGCTGATATATGTGCGTTATGCATTTCTGCACTCTGCAGTCTCCAAGGACTGGAAGCAATCCTCGGACAAGTGCAATAAGTTTGTCCGTATCTGCTGTACCTCAAAGTCCAGACACAGCAGGTTCTCTAGAGTGTGACTGGAGTGAACATACTTGCCCTGATGGACACAAGTACTATTACAATTGTGTCACCTGTGAAAGTAAAGTGAGCTTTCTACCTTAAACATCGTCCACCCTGATGTTCTTTTTTTTTTTTAAAATAATCTGAGGACATAAAAAATTGATCAACAGTGGGATAAGCCTGAGGAATATATTCTATTTAAGGAACAGTTACAGAAACAGAAAAAGCTGCAAAATCCAAGTCAACAATCTTCATCTCAGTTGTCAGTTCTTTCCACCCAAGAAGTTACTCAAACCCAAGACATGCAGCATCAGTTTAATTTCTTCCATCAAAATATTCAACTCCAACAACCTTCCATCTCTGGATCAGTAAGTTGTAATTATTGGTTGGTTCATTTATGTTTTCAGAACTTTGTTCAGTCTGCTGTGTTATTTATCAGGCTTACGCTGCTTCCTTTCAAAAGAGAATTGGTGCAAAATTTTGGTTGGGAGAATTATATGCTTTATCTATTATGTTTGATAGCATTGATGTTGACCATTGTGCTTGGCACCTTATTCAAATTAATAACTAAAAAATCCGAGTTGGTTAGTAAAAACAAAAAATGTAGACAAGCGATTTTCCTTGCATAGAGTGAAATGTTTCTGCTTGGTCTGGAAGCTTGATAGCACATAAAGAATGTCATGATAATTAATGTTACTTGTCTGATGATTTGTCTTTACTGCTTCAAGTTTTAAGATCCATTATTGAAAGGCCATTGATGGTTGATCTTGGAGACTTAGTAACTCTTATATAATCATGGTGGTTGAACTAGATATGCTTTAATAATTTTGTTGCTTGTGTTTTTGTGCTATTTTTTTTTTTGGGTGTTCTTTTTATATCTTTGTCTTTTGTTTAGAATGCTGCAACTTTACTTCCTTGAGTTAATTGGACTTGTCTAGGCCTTTAATTTGAACTTGTTAACTTCAAATTTTCGTAGTTGTCTTGACACTGATTATCAGTCAACTGTCCTTGAATTATGCATGGTCCAATGTAAATTTTCAATAAGTTGGTTAATTACATTAACTAGTCATCAGTTTTGCAATATAATTGGTAAACTGTTAGATATGTGCAACAAGTCGATTTGCCTTTTGGATGATTTGTTTCAATCATGTTCTCTGATGTTGAGATATAGCCTATTGCGCGTTGCCATGGTTATTATAGCAAAAACTGGATATATTCTAGTACCATTTTTGGATTTTGGTGTGGTCAGATTATGTTCTCTGTTATACAGTACAGTCTTTTGTGTGTAGCAATTGGTTATTATGGCTCAACACTGGATACATTCTAGTACCATATTTTGGATATCAATGATGGGTGATTAGGTGTACGTTTGTGTCTGGTCACATATCATAGGGTTTCTGTTTAGGAACTTAGACATTAGGTATTAAAAACACTTCTTTCATTGACCACTTGGTGTTAATGATTAGCTTCAATTCAATTTTCTGTGATTCTTCAGGAACTGGATCATCTGCAAGTACAGTCAGAAACTGGCCCAGTAATTGACCCAACCTGTGTTTAACAGATAACACGGGTTAATTTTTTTGGTAATTGATCCTCAACGAGGCTAAAGTTCTGTGACTTTTTTTTCTTTTTTTTCCTTCTCTTTGTTGTAATTGATCCCCACTGTGAACCAAATTTCAATCTTGCATGTTATTGTCGCATTGGCTTTGGATAGCTCCACCTTGGATTTTAATTCCTGATGTTATCTTTTAAAGAATTCAATTATAAACTACAAACTGCAGGTTTAATCTGAGAAAGCTGCAGAGAGATGCATTTTACTCTTTGAGCAAAGTCTAATTATAGTAAGTCGATATGCACACACATATTATGGACATCATTGGTTAGTCAGAATCATTGTACAGTTTCTATTGTGTTAGCTATATGAGAACTGTCAACCATATTATAACTACTATCATCAAAATTCATGGCGACCTTTGGCGCAAGTGAACTATTTACCTAGTCCTCGTTCAGTCTTCATTTATTGTTATTTTTTCTTCTTAGTCTTAAATGTAAATTTTGAGTTCCCCATATCTAAAATCCACCTGTAGAGTAACAGGTAGGATTGCTCTTCCTCCAAATTTTGGCATCTGTATTTGTTCATCTGCAGTTGGTTATATTGCTAAAACAAGTCAAATGTAGGGTATTTATTGAAGAAATAAAGTGAAAGGGTTTTAAAAGTGTGCACATACCAGATGCCGGTGGATCACTATGGTCATTTCTTTGCAATTGATTTTATTGAGCATATACGTAATTTAATTTTGCCAATAGTTGTTCTTTATTTCTTTGAGATGTACCATAAGGAATTTAATGTTATTATTGTTTTGGCTTGATAATGCTATGTAGATGAGTTCCAGGTAGAGGCAATGGTAGCATGTGACATTTACTACAAAGTTAGGTGGCATATTCAGTTGTTACTTATGTTTAGTTTCCCAAATAATGTTTGTGTATATATAACAATTACTACGGCCTCTTTTCCAACATTACTGGACTTGTGGAAAATGCATGGAAATCAATTATGCTATAGTTATTAGGTTTATTTATGGAGTTTTTGATATTAAGATAATGTCTTGCAGTTTTTGCAAGTTTGTCTGCCATACATACCTGATGTAGAGCTGTTTCACTTGATGTACTTTTTCTTTGGGAGCACTACGCGTTTATAAAGAGGCCCAAACCAATTAACTTTCTTGTGAAGGACGGAAGTGCGTTTTCATATGAGCTTCCTTTAAGGTGGGTGTGAACTTGACAAGAAAACATCAGATTTTCTCGAGGTCCGTCCTGTTGGTTGCAATCCATATTATAGCCTTAGATTGTCTCTGTCGGAATGTTGGGTGATGATGCTTCGATTGATTGGCATAATTGCCAACACCTCTCCATTTGTTGCAATCGTCAATTCTCCTATCGTTTGACCAAGAAAGGAGCTGTTGTAGTTAGATAAATTCCCGTCATTTGGTTGATGCTGATCATTGAGTGGAGGCTCACTATTAGGCTTCTGCCAAGGCAAGAATCTTAACATCGAGATCTGCCCTTTAATGAAGTAACAACTCTTATTGGTTCCGAAGTTGAATTTCGTGGTTGGTTCTTCCGAAAATTTCATTAATAAAAACAGGGACATAACATGGTGAAGCATTTGGTCAATAATGCGCTAGCAATGACAATCTTCCATAACAAATTACCTTCCTGTGGATAAACATCCCAGCATTAACAAAGTTTTACGTGTCAATAAACCTAAATTATTAAAGATTTGGTCAAAGTGCAAAAGCAAGATCCGCAGTGTATCTTCGTTTAATAAACCACAATCTCCCAGTAATTTTCAGCCAAACAAATCCATGAATGGGTTGCGGTGCATATACATTCTCAAGGTATAAGGACAGTTCTGCATTAAAACAGGTTACAAGTGGGATGAGAGTGAGAGTGTACGAGTCTTTCATGTATCCCCTCAGCATACCCAGAGACAGCACATTAATTAACCTCACCAAATTCACCCATTGGAGCCTCTTTTTAAAGAAAAAAATTGGCTTTGTGGATTCCCAGACAGGGAAAAGCTCAAAAGGTCATATTAATTGTTCTCCGGAGGGAACTCCAGCTCTCACACTGCTTGACTAAAGTACTCTCCATGAAATCAATGAACATTCCTTCGACGAGAGAAACAAAGTAATAAGACAAAGGATGGGGTCGGAACTCTGGTGTATAATCTCTACAACGCAAAAGCACAAATACGCAAAGAAAAGGAAAAAATAATTTAAGCCCAAAGAAAGAAACTATCTCCTGCAATGGATCAAAAACCCATGTTACAGTGATCATAATAACGGTTCCAGTATAAGCTAGGTAAGATCAGCTCCTTTCAACCAGAAGAGTACACATCCATTAGCTATGGAGTGATTTCCATCTACACCTTGTACAAAAGTCAGTAAGTGAACTACATAAACTAATCTTCCTTTAGCATATGTGAGGGAAGGATGTCCTGAAGAAGACCGTGATCTTTGAACAACGAGGGTCCAGAGGCGCAGAAACGCCGATCTCGAAGAAAAACAGCATTTGTTGAACCACTGCAACCAAAATTCATAGGCAAGAAGGTATTGACAAAGGGCTGTTGATGATGTTGTTGATAATGAGATAATGCCCCCTGCATCGGCACAGCAAAAGTGGATCCAACACCGACAGCGTTCCCCGGAGGAACTCCGGCGTGGCTTGGACGCGGTAGGAGTGGGCTTGGATGGGTGTGTTGGCCCTCATAAGTGGTCACTACAATGCTTGGATCACTGAAAGATCTCTCTACTCTTTTCTTCACATTGCATGATGCGCTGGTGCAACGATAGTAACTCCTGAATCGATCGAGAGACAAAGAATATAATGCCAAGTCTTTTAGTACCAGATATTAAACGGAGATGGGATCGAGTAGATACCATGAAAAAAATGAGTTCACATTGAAGTTAGTACCTAGGAAAGGGGCTGTCCTTCACAGCTTTTTGACCGTACTTTCTCCATCTGTATCCATCTTCTAGATGATCAACCTCGCTCTTTGTCATGAACGCGAATCTCGGCTCTCTCTGTCGTTTCTGATTTGTCTTCTTGGGTTTCAACCTAGCCACACAAACACAGAAAACCAAACAAAATTTACATCAGCGAATTCTTATCTTCAAATCGCATATCACGGAAGCCCCATTTCTTTTCTAAACCATATCAGCAAATGTGCTGCTTCTCCGTAAAATCGATCGATAAAACACATAACATAAAATTTTTTTTATTAAAACAAAAACATAAAATTTCTTTATTAAAACAAAAAACTCCTTTACAAGTCCTCAAAAGTCTTTCTTTAAAGCAGAAAATCAACACAAAAAATAATAGTATAAAAACTCACAGTTTCTTTGACTTCTGTTGATCCTCTTCCTGTTCTTCAGCTTTAACCTGCTCTTCATTCACAGCCTCACTTGATGCCGACGAAATAGACGAAGAGTTAGGTGTCGCAGGCTGATTATTCAACAACTCAGGAGATTCGGTCTTAGTAACAGCCGTTGGATCATTTGGAGATGGTACCATAGACGGTACCTGTGGCTGTACCATATCAAGAAGGGAAGAACCAAAGTCTTGAATACCAAGTAGCTCCATAAACCCTAATGAGCTCTTCTCTCCCTCAGTGAACTCAAATAACGGGAAACTATTTGATAGATGATCAGGACATGATGAGCCCTCCATTTTTAAAGCTTCTTTTCTCTCCATCAATTAAAACTTCTTCAAACTCTTCATTCAGAGAAGATATGGAAAGGGGAAAAAAATAGAGAGAAAGAAAGGGAAAAAGAGTAGTGAAGCTTGTGAAGTGTTAAACAGAGAGAGCAGCGTAGGGTATGATCTGGTTTATAAGGTAGGTGAGAGAGAGAGAGAGATCAGTGTAGAAGCGAACGAGAGAGACTTGTCCAATGGTAATAGTAGGGTTGGCTAAGTGGCAACAAAGCTTGACCGGTAATTGTAGGTCAACATTTTGTACGGACAAAAACAATACCGGTGGCATATTCAATGCATGAGTTTAGTGGTAGTCCGACAGACTGGTCGATGCTTTCATACGTAGATTTTGACCCGTTAACTGGTTCGATGAGTGTGAACGGGGTCGAGCTACAAGTGAGATTCTTACGGCGTAAATGCCTTTCGTTTTGGAAACTCAACTCGCTCGTGTGTGCATGAGCATGGCATATATCAATATGAATAATAATCAAAGAGAGCACAAGTCATGATCAAATAAAATGAATCCTCTTAAGATATTCGCTTTTCTTTTTTCATTTAATTTTGTTGTTTCACTTATATCTTGAGAAGCTTCTTCTTATCTTTTAGACCTAGACTAGATTTTTTTTTTTTTAATTTAATCTACTCTACAAAGTAATCAAGTAGGGACTAGCTTGCACTAAATTACCTACTATATCTTAAATCATATATTTCAGAGGTAAAAAAGCTCCATTACATCAAGGGTAGTTCTAAAAAAATAAGCATAGCCGTATATAGCAGAAAATAAATAATAATTTTCGGTCTGAAACTTTGAATGATTCGAACTGTGGGTGATTTATAAATTAAATTGCATGGGTACTTGTACTTGTGAATTGAAATTCTGTTTTATATAATCAAGAAAGTTTAATTAATACTAGTGGATCAAATCAAACTCACTTTTGGCGGGTTCTTTGGTAAACTAAAAAGGAACTAAAGCTGGAAGGAAATCAATGAACCTGAACTCGGAATAAGATTCAATACAGTTAAAGGTGTGAAAAAGGTTTTATTATAAATGATGCAATATTATGCTTGATCATACTCATTCATTATATATATTATAGTCTTCTCGTCGGCGATAATCAATGGTTGCTTTTTTCTTTATGTTTTTTAATTTTATCTTTTTTTTTTTTGTTTCGTGGAGAATGCAAATTAGGGGGGCTAAAGAAATTAAAAGGCAAAAAAAGAGGAGATGACATTAAAATTCGATTTGTAAATACACTCTTTCAGTGAAAACATTGTGGAAAAGTTGATGCACGTGTGGTATACAATGAGACATGAACCGCACGCTGACATAATTTGCGTGTAAGCTATTCTTACCTTTGCATGCCTCAATTATTTGGTTTCTTCTTTTGCTTTTCGTTTATGGTAAAATTTTAATTAAACTTCTTCTCTTCTCTTACCATGTGTTATTATCTGCTTCTGGAAACATGATCGTTCACATTATAAACAGCATCATTGACTGTTGTCTTTTCATTCTGTACAAGAAAATTTACATTTATGTATAGATCAATCATCAATGGTCTATTTCCATCCATGCTGGCTTAGAATTATTGATGAGCGAGGTTCCTCTTTTTCTTTTTTCTTTTTTTCTCATGCAATTTATTTATTCTTTAAAATTGAAATATTACGTGGGGTTTCCTCCTTGATATCAATTATTTAATACTTCGAAAAAAAAAAGGCACACATGCATGACAACGAAAAAAATTTGTTTAATGCTTCTTCCATGAATTTATCAAGTATAAATTGTATAAATATGATCAGCAGTTACGTGCTAGCTAGCTTCATCATTAGTTATTGACGACTTTAATCTCAATAATCGCCGGTCCGTGATTCATTTAACTTCAAGGGTATGTATCATATTCATATATGATTTGTTCGAACTTTGACTGAACTAATTGATGATCAATTATGGATTAATATTCATACATGGCATTAGCGCATTGCACGCACGTAATTCTCTAATTCACCACTCATCGTTTTGGGATTTTCCGTAAAGGAACATCTCATCAATGGCCATCTAATCAAATTATCTTTAAAATCATCATCCTTTTCACCATTTAAAAGCTAAAGATACTCACAGAAACCAGGAGACGTGAAAGATCTATTGTTACTTTGCTTGCTTCTATTTGTTCTCTATATTTATTAAATCATTATTTATCGAGAGAGAGAGACAGACAGAGAGAGAGAGCGCTATTTGTCTTCATATTAGAAACTTTTTCCAGAAACTAAAGAGAGGAGAAGAGACAAGAGTTTGGCGACACTAAAAAGATTTGCCAAGCAAAATCCAAACCAAGGATTACCCGAAATCAATGTAATTAACTATAGCTCCTTATAACGCGAAACCTAAGCTTGCCACGATACACGGCCCGGTGTCGCCATCGTAGCCCTTCACATCGATGCTCGAGCCAGCATTGAGGCCGCTGGCCTTTCGTTATCTCACACGTGTTCAATTATCTTATGTGCTCATTACCCTTTAATGGGTCCCGCAGACACACCGCCACCATTCACGTGTATGATCCAACGGTCATCTTGTCCACGCACATGATATCACAAGTACGTGCCCTCTATCTACGCCGTGAGTTTTGTGCATAATGAGAATCATGCCTTCTGTAGTTACGTTACAAAATTAAAGGGATCAGCATATCTTAACAGTTGATATTATATATAAAAAAATAAATAAGATAAATTAATAACTCTCTAATTATCAAGACAACTTGCTATATATTATATTTATTTATTTTGGTTTCAATAATTGTTCTCAGATTTGATTCATTATTTATACAACTCATCTCAATACTATTTATCACTTTGTAATATAGAAATTGATTTCAAGTATATTATAGTTTCTTTTTACAAGAAATGCAGGCGTTACATTGTTATTTTTGGTTACTGGAATCCACTAGTGGGAGAGAAAAAAAGAGAGAGTAGAAGGCAAAAGCTTTAACGCGGTTTTGGAATATTCTAGGGTTTGCTTTCGGAACACGCTCTCAGGATCTTCTGTTCTTTAATTATTCTAATAGTAATTTGTGTTTTAATTATACATATATCTCTCTAGCTAGCTAGCTCTGTCCATATTGTTAGTGGAGGGTTTAGTGATTAATAATTTAAATATTATTTGATGATAAAACGAGAGTGAATGAGCAAATAAAGCGTTGGTATGTGACTGTTTGACTAATGTTGTTGCTTCTTGGATACGTTTGGGAGCTCAAAAAGAGACAAAGAAATGTGACAACACTTTCTAAAGTTTGTTTGTTTTCTTATGAGACTCTTCATCTTCCATTACCATTACCAGCCTAGTTTTGGATTTCGAGCTCAATATTTCTTCTGACTGTGGTCACGAGTCTCCCCTAATTATTGATCCTATTGGGACTCCGATCAATTTTTATACTTCCATATATATATATATATATATATATATACACGTTCATCGACCAAGTCTTTGATTAATTATAGATCGGATTAATATTTCCAAACAGGAGTGCAAAGTAGATTTAAGTTGCAAAATAAAATATATGATAACAGAGTTATATAAATGATAAATGTTAAACTGTTTCTGATATGCACTAATCTTGGGTTATGTATTAAAGAGATTGGTGAAGATATGAAGGCTCCATTATTGGCATTTGGTAGGGCATATATATGAGCTAAAAACCATTCAGCTGCTTGCTCGTGATTTAATTTTTAAAATTTAAGTACCCACTAATTTTAATTTCAATTTTTTATCCCACCTAACCGTCACTTTAATTTAATAAAAAAAGCCACCAACTTGAAGTCGTGAACTTATCCTGAAGATAACGAAATCAAATTTTAATAAATGAATGATCACCATCCCCGCCATTCTCTCTATCTTAAAGACTAGAAGACTTTCTAGAAGGTTGACGCACATAATTGAGTTAAGGAGGCACCATTCTCGTCGCTCTTATTTATCTGACTCGTGAGCAAGAGCAAGTAATTATTATATTTTTAAGAATAATCAAACCCCATAAGGATTTTAAATTAAAAGTTGGGATGTGAGCTAGCTTAGCTTCACATGGCCAAGTCAAAATTAAAAACATTTTATTTTAGCATGTTCAACATGGCATTCAATTTTTTATATATATGTCCAAAGAAGTGGTCAAAATTCTAAAACAAGCTCAAGCAGAGACGATTCTCCAAATGTTTGTAGAGTCAGTAAGAGCCACATGAGCCATCTGCTTCTTAATACAGATCTATAATGGGACAAACCGCTGCTACGACTTCAAACAAGGCATCATATCACGGCGTGAAACTCAGTTTTTATATGGGAAAACATGTCACTAGTAATCATGAATACAAGAAGCACAGAAAATGAAGAATTAACTGTCAGTACTGTAAAAAATTAAAAAAAAAATAAAAAAGGAAAAATGCTATAATAGGTTTTTTTTTTTTTTTGTTTAATTGAACTGGAGCTTTCAGCTTTGCCCTTTATAGTGTGCACATGTACAAAAGCAGTACATTCTATTTGCAATGTAAAAGGACATCAGCCCATACGCTGGTCAGCCATTAATTGCTTGAAACTTATAGAGGCAATTAGGCACAGAGCTTAATTGCAATTTGCCAATTGCCAACATTGTAATCGAAGAGATGGTGAGTGGTGACCGAGTGCCGACTCCTTTGTTTCTCGAATTGGAATATTTTAGCCGAAGTGGTAACGGGATAGTCAGTTTTTGCAACCCTTTCAATGTTTCCGCCTTACCCAAATTTTTATATGGTCAATTCTTTCATCATATATAACCAAACTTGCACGCAATCGATCAGTCAGTTTCATACGTATAGTATCCACCAAATCCATTTGTAACAAACAATCATTCAATGCTCCCGCGAGCAACCAAACTCCTCTCTTTCCTTTCAATAAGGCTTGCTACTATCAATGGAAGAACCAGCACAGATACAGTACTACACCACTGTGACCGCCCCATTAAAATAGTTTTGATTAGTTGACTTGTGATCGTGTGTTAAAGCTAAGATGGCAGATAATGCCACATTGCCATGACCCATTTTTGATGCAATATGGTATTGGAAATGTTCCAAATCTTGAAACAGTCGAGTCGATGCCTTGGCCATTCACTTTCTCTCCTTCCACCAAATCTTTTATGGTAAATCTTCTGGGTCCATCATATGGTTTTTTTTGTGTTAAATAATTAATGTTAAATCTTATTTAAGGAGAATTGCAAAAGGTCGATGTTATATTGTGCCCTTAATTGACAAAATAAACCTAACACTGTTTGTCAATGTTACCTAGCCATGTGTTTTCACACAGAATTTAAGGACAAATTGCGCTTTTTCTGACTCGATGTTTGTTTGTTTGTAAGAAAGCGTCTGTTTTAGACTCTTTTTTTGGATGCTACTTGCTAAATGCATTCGTGTATGCTTTGAGTGCACTACCAATTTCAAACAGCTTTGTATTGGGACTGTGTTTAGAAATCTTTCTCCTATTCTAAGCCCAAGACTGGCCTAAAATTCTTCTGCCAAGCCTATTCCGGTCTACAAGGTGGCATTCAGCTGGCCTGGCCTGGCGTAGAGGTCCAAGGCCTTCAAGAGGCAGAAAAACAAATACTACAAAAATGCGTCAGCTAGACTTGGGACACTTGTGACTTGTGTGTTTGTTAGGACTTCCACTCAAGTAAAATCATAATTGAATTTTATTAGAATACAACTTATAACAATAAAACTTTTATTAAAAATTTCTATTATTTAATTGAATTAATACTTTTTAATCCTGAATTGTCAAAAGAATTTTGTTATAAGAGAGGAGTAAGGTAAAAATTTCAATTAAAATAAGGATAACTCAAAAACTGTTTTATTAATAGAAAACAAAGTATATACAAAAATTTAAAAAGATTTTAATATTAAAAAAGCTCATTTTGAAAAGTAGATGTATTAGCCAAAGAATTGCACTCAATGTTTCAAGTATGAACGTCGATTAAGCTGGCCAACATACAAGCTCAGTACAAAAAATGGTGGGTCAAGCATCATATAAAGTTTATCTGGATTTGTATTAGACTCGTGTTTTAGGCACAAAAATCCAATATGAGTTGACGTACGAATCATACAAAAATACGATTAATAATCTAGTAATTTAAAAAGTAAAAGATCAAAAACATATAAAACATTATTAAGAACAATTAAATGACAGCTAATGTAATTTTATTGAACAGAAAATTAAAAAAAAAGAAAAGAAAATGCAAAATTTGACGTGGTATGAATATGGTATAACAAAAAAATATTAACTTCGTGAGCAATGTTAACCTAATCTATTTAAGACCTGATACAATATATATATACATATATATATATATATGTATATATATATATGTATATATATATATACATATATATGTATATATATAACTCGAAATCGATTAACCTTGCTTAACCAATACATGCACATATAAGTAATTAAGCAAAGTAATAAGTCACCCTTACAAGTCGAAATATGTATTTAACAAATTAAAATAGAATAATTAACATTAATTCCTGGTACGTTGCTATCATCATCGTATTAATTGAGGAAAATTAATGTGACATTTGGAAAGTATTAGTTGAGAATTTTTTTCATTTTAGTGACATAAAATCATCATAACTTGAATTCTATAAACCTCCTGCGACGGGCTAATTTGTGATGTAAAAAGCTGGGTTGTGTTTGTTTGTTCATTTTAAATTTTTGTTTTTAAAATTTAGAAAAAAATATTAGGTTGACTTTAAATTTTTTCGAATTTTAAAAATGATATGTGATTAATATTCATTTAAGTATATTGATAAATGTGCATTTTCAGAAAAAAGTATTTTAAAAATGTTAATAAACAAAGCTAGAAAACTTCAGTCTCTCCTGGTTGTGCTAAACATATAGATATATTAGGTACAATCTCTGAGCTTTGGCAACAATTCAACCCAAAATTTCGAGAGGGATATATATACGTTTGAGTACAAGTTAAATTATAGCACAACTGGCGAGCTATCGAGATATATTAGAACTACAGACGTAATTCATAGAAATGATGGATCACAATATAATTGGATCCTGACCAAGCCCCTTGATAAGTTATTCAAACAAATAAAAATAAATTGTAGTGAATTATCCAGCAATATTAATTCACTATCGTTCATCGATCTCAAAATCATTCTTTTCACACAGTAGAACGACCTATTGTTAAATCTAGACAGAATCATCAACACAAAAATCTGAAATTACCAAACAGCCTCCTATCCTATATATGATAATGAATCACAAATTAAAATAATGAAAAATAAAATAAAAGTATCATATCCTTTAATTACGTACAAACGAATCAGTTCACTCCTCGGAACCTGTCAATACCTTAACCATAATCTGCATCACTTTTACTCTCATTTCTAGAGCTGAAATGTAATCAGCTGTCTCTCTGAACAGCCCACCCATGTCCCTCGACTCACTGTTTGGAATTAGCTTCTTCAGGGTCCTCACCCTACGTTGAATCCCATTTGCAGGCCTTCTACTACCTTCCAGACGTGCCTTCTTCTTCATCAAAACCCCTCTGGGCCTCTTGGTTCTGTTGTGTCCTCCAATATTTCTCCTCGTACCCTTTTGTTGTTTCCTTATTTGCGACCTTCTCTTCGATCGGGCTTCCAAAACTTTGTTCCAGAGAGACTCATTCGACATGGGAAATTTCTCATTTCCTTGAATGAGACCCTTCAAGTCAAGAAGCGGTTGAGAAACACCCATACTTGAGAAACTTCACTAAAAGATAACAGCTAGCTTTCGCTTCTCTCAATAAGCTTTTGAGCCACAACTCAATTTTTGGTTGCCAAAACAAGACCTTTGTAAGCATAAATGGCGCAATAGTGATTGCTTTTATATAGCATTTTGGAAGGGGGTGGTGGGCTATAAGGAAGGATAATGCAAATTAATTTATTTTAAGATAGCCAAAAAGGGGAGGGACCACAACCACAATTTCAGAGAAGGACTCCAAGGGGAGGGAAGGGAATGAGGTAAATGAATAAGAGAGGGCCAAGTGTACCAAAGAGTTTTGGTTGTTGCTTTGAGCATGTTCTTCAACTCAATGCACATGCATCCACATGATTCTTCACCACCACCTCAACCTCCCAAACCACCACCTTCACACATCTTTCTCGTCAAAACACCCTGGATTATTCCTCCCTTACTTTCCAAATTCAATGCATAGATAATGTGAATTGGGGTCATGAATTTCCTCATTCCAGCTCGAACAACATGATGCTACTCCCCTAATATATGTGAACTTTGGGGCTCGATCATGGTGTTTAGCCAAATGTTTCCAAACAGGAAACCTATTCTTAAACCTATTTTTTAAAATTTAAAATTAGCATGCGCTGCAGATTGTTACTTGTCAATATTTGTGTCAACAAAAGTAGACATTTTAGATTCTAATGTTGGGATAAGGTAGTTTTTTTTTTTTCTGACATTCAATGAACCCTATTTTCCATCATCTGATGATTGCTTTTCTTAAGGAAATTAAAGCATCTAAAAATCATGTTTTAACATGTTTGGTTCATTTAAAGTACACCTTATACATCCACTGAAACAATCTTTGAGACAAAGATGCATGTATCTTAATTTGCCGCGCGCCGATATAAACCACTAAATAAAGATCAGGACATTCTCATCACTGCATAAAAATATGGAATTAATCTTTAATTTCTCTTTCCCTTGTTTTCTGGCAACAAAGAATATCATTATTAGCGGTTTTTTGGATGTTATTATGAACCATATATATATATATATATATATATATATATATATATATATATTATATATCAACCAGAACACGCTTCTCTTTTATTTGACTTGAAACAGTGGCAATGTTTTCCAGAAATAACTACTTTTATTATCTATATATTATTAATTAACAGAGACAACACGTTATATATATGTATATATATGATTACAGTTGATCGCTTACTATCGCATTAATTAATTTCTTGCAAATTACTGGCGACCGATATTGATAAATGAATCGGGTATTCGATCCTTTTCTCGCAACCTTGTTAAGATGAGAAGCTAATTAAGAATATGAATGCACATGCACTTGTTTTGCGTAAACATATGTATGCTCAATGATAGAAGAAATTAACCGATTTTTGTCTGGTGGAGCAATGTTATTGAAAGGCTGATGAAGACCTACAAGCGCATGGCCTTAAACATGCAATCGTGGCTAAATGTCCATTAAGGAAGTTACATGTACATATTCTACACAATTCCAGCGAACAACAATAGTTGTTTTTGACACGTATCCTTGCGCTGGACATAATGGACAAGTAGGTAGGAATATGGGATGTTCTCTTCTTGTCATCCTTTGGTTGGTATATATACTCATTTTAATATATTGATTATATTAGTAGATAAGCCCATAATTAAAACAAACAAAAGTTATGACGGCTACGCCACGTGGATGATAATTGATGGATCAATCCCGACTCCCGGGATCACAAACACAGTAATGCATTATTTATTGGTTTTTCTTAGTGATTATTCTCTAGGTTTACGTAACTTTGAAGCATCTTAGCTTAAAAACCCTCTCATATTTTTTCTATGAAGTGAGCCCCCATTGGACCATTACCACATGTCATAGAATGATCATCTGTGGCCGAAACCCTATTATGCAGTTGTGAGTATAGTGACCATCGTGGGCCAGTAATGTTGAGCACGCACTGATTGAAACCAAGGATTGCACGTTCTCCATGTGCATGGAGAGAGTGAGCTGCTTAGCTATCGTTCAGCTTCAAGGGCCCTACTTTGAATTGTCTTCGTTTCTAATTTTAACCAGCTTTTAAATGTTGTATTGCTGTGCTGCAGGGTTATACTTTACAAACAGAAAGAGCAAATGGATGATGTGGATTGCGGCTGCAAACATGGCTCCTCAAAAGTGGGTTCTATATCTATCTTGTTCTTCATGTGCATAATGACGTGTTCACATGCAAATCAATGCCAACAATCATTTTCTTATATAAAATGCCCCATCATCATGTTCTGTGGTGTTTAGTGTATTAGCCTATGCGCATTAGTCATAGCGACTTGTGACTCTTAATTTGTAAAAAGAGTTCATAAAATTCATTTTACAAATTGGGCTGTGCAGCCCGCAAGCCCAGAAGATTGGACTTGAGAGCGAGTTCATGTTTGGTTCACATCAAGCCTCGAGTCTCAAAAAAACTAATAATTAAATAATAGGATATTAACAATTTATCCTTCAAGATTAAGTGAAAATACAAATTTTTCCTTATAAGATTTGAAATTATAAATTACTCTATGATTTTTGATTTTTGACGTTAAGTTAAACGGAAAAGGAGGAAAGAGAAAATTTTTTTCACAATTTTATCAATATAATCTCATGTTCAGTAATTTAATATTAACAATTTACCCACTGAGATAAAAAAAATATAAATTTCTCCTGTATATTTTGAAATTGTAAATTATACTCTTATTTTTGAATTTCGACATTAAATTAAGTAAAAAAATGACATGCTAACATGACATAATCCGACACTCGACACAAAAAATACCGAGTTAGATTATGTCTTGTGTCGAGTGTCAGATTATGTTGGATTCATAATCCGACACTCGGGTATTTCTTGTGTCGAGTGTCAGATTATGTCGGATTCATAATCCGACACTCGGTATTTCTTGTGTCGAGTGTCAGATTTTGTTGTCGAGCTCGAGCGAGATTGTCGAGTTTCGTCGAGTTTAAATGATGGTTTCAATTTGGTTCAAATTTATTTTTTATTATTTATTTAATAAAGTTTTAAATATTTTTAATTATTATTATTGTTTTCGTCCTAATTTTTTATTTATTTTTATCCTCGAGAGGGGAGAATTTGTATTTTTGTTTAATCTCAGGGGGTAAATTACTAAATATCTCTTAATTTTATCGCACGAGTTTATTTTCAATAATACCCCTACTCCGTTTAACTTAACGTCAAAATTCAAAAATCAGGGGACAATTTGTAATTTCAAATCTTATAAGGGAGAATTTGTATTTTTATTTAGCCTCAGAGGATAAATTATTAATAAACATTATCCATGATAATACTGAGAAAGATCCTCGTTTTAATTTTTATTTAGCCTCATAGGATAAATTGTTAAGTGGTTAAAATTTTGAAGATGAAAGCTAAATAACAAGTAGAAGATGGTGGTCATGCAACAACACAACATAGACAATGATGACAAATGACAATCCATGATAGTACTGAGAAAGGTCCTCGTTTTAATCTCAGTTCGGTTAAAACAAAGTTACTAAATATATATGGTGGGAAAGGAAACACTTGGAAATGATTAAACTTAAACATGCAAGTCGGTATTTATTTTTTGCAAATTGATAATTACTTTAGACATTAAAAGTTGAGTAAAATTAACTACTTTTCAAGGAAGGAGTAATTGACTTGAAGTACATAACAGGCTAGCTTGTACATTCACCGTGCCGCCTACGCGGTTCTCGGATGGCGCGGGCCACAGGGGCAGGAGTAAATCTTGTGTACGTCCGCTGCAGTACCCAAGATGTACCTGAGGGGAGGGGCAGGGGGTTGCTCGCTTAGATCCCCACGTCCACATTCGCAACCGAGGTCACAAACAGTTCAGCCACACAAATTAGGGCATGCCACTGATGCATAAATCTGTCCGATCCTTCTCCTTTCCCTTAACGAAAACATGAAGAGCCATATTTCAGGTTTGTGCGCGAATTGAATAAAACCCACCCGTGGTTTTAAAATTTTTCTAATGCGGATGGCCTTAGATTCACGCTCAAACTCATGATTTGCCTTTTCTATGAAATTTCATTTCATGATTAACTGCTGGTTGAGGACAATTTATCTTGGACGAATTGTAGTTGCAGACCTCATGAGTGGGCAAGGGCCACCATCGATATCTGTTTCCGTTGTGGAGCTCGTGTAGCACACGTATGCTATTTGCACCCTCTGTTTTGTGATTAAATTATCTAGTAAAATCTTGTTCGCTACATTTTTCGATTAAATTTGAATGATTGATTCTTTTCGCCGGTTATCAGATTACAATTAGAAATTGAACTAGTGGTTGAAGAGGTTAATTTGTTACCCTTTACTCTTAAAAGATTGCAGAAGCACTAAATTCCAGGTACTTGCTTTGATCACCTCATCATCAGCATGGAGTTGTTGGAGCCTGCATGTGGAAAGAAATAGCCTTTGCTAGCATAGCTAACTGTTTAATAAATAAATGTTCTAGGAAGTTATAAACCTATGTTGCTTCGGGACAATTTTGTAGAGTTTTTTAAGTTGCTGCAATGTTGAGACCAACCGTGGAGAACCAAAGCAAAATATTACTTTGTGTGTATAGCAAAATACAGTATTGCAGGTGTTAACAAAAGCACGGAAGTATTAATGAATTTCATAGATAAAGATAAATTCTCATCGAAAGAGATAAAGTTAAATATTTAAAAGAGAACAGAAATCCTAACCTAATTTAGCTATGTCAACCCATTGTCTCCTTGAAATAGATTATTAAATTTGCATATATACTTGAGTGCAAAACCAGTATTTTCGCCTTTATCCTGTGGATGATCCGATGGCTTATCGTCCTCTAAGGCTGCGTGATAATGATGACCACAATACGCGCCATTCTCTTCAAACGCCTTCAAAAGCTTCAAGAATACCTGCTTCATAGTTTCACCATTATTATTAGACTTCATCTGAATTTTATAAATCAGAAGAATTGGATGAGCCCGGTTTCTGAAATGCCCTCTAACGAGATCTTCAAAATGCTGAGGAGGAAACTGGAGTGTATGCAGCATGGCCTCACAGTTGAGCATGAAAATCTCTGTGTTACTCTTCATGGATTGCATGAGCATAATTGGATCGTAAGGACCAATCAGAACCTTTTGTTGAATTGTGACAAGTACTTTCAATATGTCAGATTGCTCTGGATTCCACAATTGTTCTTTATGTAAACTCAACTTGTACCAACGATTTGGGATTAGGAGATTAAGCGAAAGTCTCCCAACACTAGTGCTCAAACGTGGGTTGAAAGCAAATTCATTATAATGAAAGTAGATCTTGGGAGGCCGAGCCGGATAACTCTTTGGAAAGGCTATATCGAAGAAGAACAGACCATGGCAATAGGGGGTACCCTCCAAACCAGTTATTGCAGCTCTCATGAGATTTTCATGAACTCTAACAAAAATTGAACTTGGGAGACGCGTTTTCAAAACTTCCAATTCCTTGTGGATCCTCTCGGCTAGCGGGCTTTCCGAATCAATTTGTCTGATTTTGTCTATTAAACGATGATCATAGGGAGGATATGCAAGGGTATCAACATTCTTGAACTGCTTGAACCTTCTCTCAACTTCATCTTCTATTTCTTCAATCTCTCCAAATATCCTCCTCTCTTCTTTTTTGTTATCATCCATTATTATTTGCGTTGATGAAATTTGATCCACCTCGGTAGGTTAAAAAAGGGTTTGGCATTAAAAATGTAATTTTATTGTAACTAAAACTCTAGTGAACAGTTGAGTGAACCACTAGAAGTCTAAAATTCCATGTAATTGCCTCACTCTACAATTGTGTCTTGGTTAATATACTCTTTTCATAACATTAATGCTCTACTTGGCATGTTAGGATACAAATTTCCTAACTCGTGTTGTATCCTAATTGATTTGTTTAGTTAATTTTTAATTTTTCTGGTGATAATTTTGTATTTTCCGTGTTTATCATATTTATTCATTATCGTCTCGTTTAATCAATAACCTCGCTAAATTACTATCACCTAGTTGATTTACTCGGTAGTTGTAATAAATGAGAATCTATGTTAAATTAGTCACTTGTCTTCATAAATTAATAAAAAAAATAAAAACAACATAGGAGAGAATCTTAAAAACAATAGAGTAAAGAATCTTAATTTAATAGGAAAACGAATATGTATTATTTCTTAACATATTGACGACACCCACAAGCATATGGCTTCATAAGGGCATCTTCTTCGACAAAAAGCGAGAGTTGGTCCATCGCTCTCGGCATGGACTAATGCTAACTCGATCCCAATTATTGTTCAGTACACCCAATTTATTCCTTAGAACCAGGCCCAACACATCTTCCTTCATTGCGGGCATATTTTTACAGCCCTCTTTAGCAGCCCAAGACCAAATAGGAAAGGTAAAAGCCCCGTTTACGTTCTGAGATGGTCTTAAAGCCTAGACCATGTAGCGGGGGAAGGGCCCTTAAGAGAAACAAAGCAGAAATTACGTCAAGTGCGTGCGTGTAGGTGTATGTGTGGTGTGCTGGTGCATCCAATTATCTGTCACGTACTTGCAAGTCATAAAATCTTCTTTCAGAACTTTGAAGTCAAACAATGAAACTTGGTCTTGTTTAAAATCTTAAAAGAGGGACGGTTAGTTAATCGTTAGGTAATTGCAGTTGGTAGACTTAACAGTCTAACATGACTTTTCATATATATCTTCCTTTTGCCCTGATTGATGGAAGCTAAAATGGTTATTGGGCCGACCAAAAAGTAACAGACAATTCTGTTGAAATGCTTGAACGCGTTTTGACAAGCAATTTAAAGACTCGTCGCACTCTAATCTTACTTTTCCTCTTTTGAATCTTGCATCTGGATAAAGCCATTTTTAAAATGTTTTTCCAGGGAATTGGAGAGTACAAACCGACATCTAGTAGGTTTATCCGATTCTTGATTTGGTTGCATCATGGTCCGCTTCACTATCCAGGTGTTATTGGCTTAAAAATGTCATATCTTCTTCCTGACGAAACCCAAGTAACGGAAACAAAATTAAATTAGTTTTCTTCTGGCCCTTTGAAAGTGATGGGTTGTTAATTGTTGTCCGTTCCATAATTGGCCATCAGATAGTTGTGTTTAGTTCAGAACTTTTGTGCATCACAGATTCACAGTTCTGCACTGCAGCTTGTTTTGCTGTCCATATCAGACACGCTGGCGCCACATGTTCCAGTCTTGGATTTGACATTTGGCTATTGATTAGAGTGTGTTCTTTCATTCATCTTAATTTTCAATCTCTATCTCTGAACCAGGAAGCAACTACCTGAACCAACTTTTTTCATAATCTTCTTGCTTCCTTCCTGGTTTACTTTTTAATTTATCTGACGATAATTAAAAGTTTATTCTCTTTAAAAAAAAAATAAAGCTGAACACCTAATTAATGCTATATTATTAAAATCTAGCATTCATATAACTCCAGCTATATGAATAGCCATTTTCCTATCCTTTACTCGATGTCTCATCCAAACTTTCAGCTACTACGCGAAAAAACAAAAAAAGGTTTGCAGGTTATTGAGCTCTTGCCAAGTGTTATAGCTCTTGGTTTGGATCCAAACTTCTTATCAAAGCCAATCACATCATCATCAGAAACTTACTGTGGTTTTGCTTAACATAAGGGTCACAAAACTTGGGCCATCAAAAGACCAGACGCTTGCTTGCCTTGTCATTCATGACACTAGTGACTTCTGAGTTCATTGTTAAGAGCTGAAACCCCTGCATTTGACCTCTACCCACTTGTGAAGTTGTAAAGCTGATATCAAGATAATAAGTTATTTTATTGAAGAATGAGTGAGAGAACTGAATTTTGAGCAGACAGCATTTGTAACTGAAGTTCGGATTTCGGTCAAAATTGAAAGAGCACTGGTAACCGAAGAAACAAAGGAGGAACCCAAAAAAGTTTTATACTTTAATAAACAAAGATCAAATGAAACAAATTGTTAGCAACAGTTACTGTATATTTTTCACAAAAAGAGGTGGGAACCTTCTGGTTGTTAGATTCTAGCATAACTTGTCCAGTGCATGTGACCCCAGCACCAGGATTTATATATTTTTTCTCTTTTTCAAGTCCAAATGAGTCATCATCACTTAAACGAGCTTCCATATAATCCTTTACTTTCTGTTGTAAAGCAGCGGTTTGTTATAATTATCTTTAGTAAAGAGAATTTCTCGAACCGTCACATAGCAGGGAGCTTTTCTGCTCGTTAAAGCACATTCAACAGTCTAAGAGGCCACAAAATATCAAAATAGCTGTGTTGGTTGATTCAGGAAGATCGGCTATGTTTGGCCTTAAGATAAAATGCTTTTATCTTGTTTTAGTATGGAAAAATATATAATACAGATTGTAGCTGTTGGGGTTTCCTGAGAAGTGAGATCAAATCCCATAGTGGTTGTATACTGGGGTTTAAATTCAGGTTCGATCCAAAGCGAACAATCCTCTATCGTGAGACTCACATCAAAGAAGATGCTTTGTATTACTAAAGATTCAGCATAAAAAATGCAAAACAGTTGCTATTCACGTCGAAACCAACTTTAAACAACAGATGGTATGATAGAATAGAAGGGCCTATAATTATAAGAAGGCAATCAAATGTAAAATAATTTAATTAATGATTGAAATTATGACCTTATGGAGTTCAATGACAATCTTAAACATTAGATTTTCCCAACAAATATCTAAAAACAAAATATTTGAAGTACTTAAAAGCCAGAGCATTTAGACTGTTCTTAGACTTCAAAAGAGAAAAGCTACATCAGAAATGCCGGCAGCCTCTTCAATCCAAGGAACATTCAAGCTCAGTTTGCCGTCAGTTAACCATTCAAAGACTATCTCAGCACGATTCAAGTAACACTTCTTTGGGGATACACTTGAATAGGCTAAGAAATTGCCTTCTCCTTTCACTTCAATTTTAACACTGATCTCAGTTCCAGACTCAAAGTACTCCAAATCTTTAATTGTCCCTCCACTGTTGAACATGTTGATTAGCCCAATTGGGGCAAATTTGATGCTGGCACCGAGATTCTTGATTGGCACAAAGCTGAAAAGCTCAAATGAGGATGGTTGGATTGTGATTTGAATTGGATCCGCCTTTGGGGTCGTCAAGAGTATTTTCTCAGCCTGGTTTAGATAAACTAGATACTCTTCGGCCTCACCCATACGTGCAGCTTCAATCTTTTGGTCCCATTCAATGTCAGTTACATGCACCGAGCCAGATACTGGCTTGTAGCACTCTGGATAGCCCTTAATTCTCTGTTCCTTGTTGTCCCATCCAGCTCCTTGGCAGTTAAATGCTCCAATAACGCCTCCAAACTGTGAAGAAGCAAAAAAGAGTTATGTACTAATGAAGCATTTCCCAAACAAGCAGTTGGTAAAGCATAACCAAATATATTAGTCAAAGAAAGGACAAATACCTTGTTGAAGTTCCAAATCTTGAGAATTGTCTTATGGTCAAACAGTGGGTTCCTGAAGAGGCAGTCTCTAGTTGGGAGCGCATGGTGCTGGCACTTGGGAATGGTACCATCAGGGTAAACAAGTTGCTTTAGGAGATCGAAATTATGACCTCCAACAGAGTCACTCACGTAGACAGGACCACCACAGATAGCCCTTGAACCAGCGTGAAATTTAGCGCAACAATGATCAGACTGGAACATATCCCAATCAGGCTGGATAAATTGACCCATCCACAAGCTGTTGTACGAACAATGGATCATATGAACACCTTGCAGCCAATAGACTCCATTTGGATCCCCATTTGGATCCTGGAACCAGAAATCATCACCTGTGACAAACAATGAGTCAACCCGAAGTCTGAAAAACAAGTTTGTCACATAAAAAAAAAAAAAAAAAAGAATGATTCTAGAAGTACTTTGGTTTAGAGTTTCTTACCAACTCTTCCCATCGCTATCTGGTGTGTTCCAAGCAAGAAAAAGTCGTTACATTGTTGCATGCTAGAGATGATTCCAGTTCCTTTAAAGTTGTTTACCAGGGAATTCGACAGCCCTTTGTAATAAGCCTTTGCAAGCTCAACACGGCCTCCGTATTCTTCGGAAACATATTCAAGAGTCTGTATTGAAAATTCATAAACAAAATTAATCTGAGAGTTCAAATTTTAAAGTGTTATTTCGCATATAAAATAAACTATTAGGAAGCGTAAAATGGAAGTAATGCAGAATAAGAAATTGCTACTTACGTGGATGACATCAACCTTGACCCCAGTAATGCCAGCTTCAGCAAGGTAGGAGTGCACAGAGTTATAGAAGTCATCAGCTTGAGAGGGATGAACAAGTCCAATCCCACCTTCAACGATCTTGACAACAGCAAGATCATTCATTGTCCCATCCAGTCCTGGAGAGACTTTGCAATTGACGATCTTTGAATTCAAATGCGTAGTTCCAGGCCTAACACCACCCCACGCACCACAAAGAGCGTGCCACACCCAAATGTCATCCAAACCTTTAAATTTTGTTCTCAAGTCTCTTGTAAAAGCTTTCAATCCAAAATTTTGAGCCTTGCAAGAACAGCGTCCGCAGTTGTTAGCGCCTTGACTTCTCTCTTCTGCACCAAACAACTCCTCCAGTTCTTGTTGCAACTTGTTGATCTTTGAATCAAACACAGACAAATCAGTGACTCCAGATCGGACGGTCTTGTCACGATCCTTGTTAGCATGCTCGAGTTCAATCGCCTTTGCAATCAACATCTTTGGTTTCTTGGGATCAAATGAAGGAGCATTAGGATCCAAAAGAGATCCACCCTCGTATTTTCTGAACTTCTCGCCTTCATCAAGCCTGTGCAACCTGGCAGTCATTTGTTCTCCACCAAGAACAAGACTCTTGGAGTCCTCGTTTGGATTCTCACCATCTCGATTGATACTTTGCCAGCCATCATCAATGATGAGAAACCTTGGCGAGAGACCACCCTCGGCAAACTCTTTCACTCCGTGCCAGACGCCAGCGGGTTCTACAGTCAAGTAGAATGCATCCCAAGTGCACCAACCAAATTTGTCAACAAGAGAAGGTACTTGTTTCTCTTCCAGGAGCCTGAAAGTATTTAAATGGACCCTGAGAGCACTGTAGGCCTCTTTCATTATATCGTACGGATTATTAGAGACATGAACGTAAGCAATAGCATTGAATGAGGATGCTTTCACTCTAGTGGAACCACTCTCAGCACAAATCATGACATGTCCATCATTGCCAGGATGAAGAGCAGACCTGAAACTCCCGTCAATGATGGGTATGATTAGAACATAAGAGCTTATTTCAGGTATATCTAAGAGTAACCATTGAGTTTCCATTTGCAAATCAGAACCAGAAGTCCCAACCCACTGGGTAGACCACCATGTTTTGAACCTGAAAATACTCAGAAAATTTCTACCAGTAAATCTACCCAAGGAGTTCATCAACCGATCGGACGGTTCATTTGCTTTGAACCCAATGAACCCGCCCTTGTGGGAGTGGGCGTGGACACGGTGGAGGAGGGATAGTGGAGCATCAGAGGGCTCTGACTTGCAGATTGAAGAAAAGGGACTGAAAGTAACATTGCAAGGAACATCAGAGAGCACTGGGAAACCTTTCACACTCAACTTTCCATTAGACAAGTGCAAGGATTTCTCCAAGCTGTTGGACCTGAGTTTGACAAATGGAGGATTAGCTGGATCATTTGGGGGAGCCATGAATCAGAAAACAGATAATGAACAGAGAAACCACAGGAAAGAAAAACTATTGATGTTACAATAAACAAGACCTTGATATGAAAAACTGAAAGCCTGACGGGTTTCTATATAGCTTTGAAGAATACCGTTTTGGCAGTTGAATCCTTCAAGATTGAAAGATTGCAATATATAAAATTTAAAAGGCAAACGTATGCAGAATTGGAAGTTGCAACTTATGATACACTTAACAAAAGTGGAACACCGGGAAGACCTCTTAGAATAACAGAACAAGCAGAATCTAAATGTATAATTCTTGATACACTTAGATGCACTAGAAAGAGATTAGAAAGAAAGACTACTTATCAGGATGATGGCAAGAAATACAGAAGCTGAAAGGAATTTAAGAAGGAAATATTAAGAGAACTTGAAGAGATGCTAATTTGCTTTGTAATGAAGAAACGGGGAAGCCTACGCACGTATTTATAGAGGAAACTGAAGTGGGTGCTTTGGAAAAAAGAATAAAAAATAGAATCAGTAAAACCTATCAGGATAAGAAGTTTTGGCGGTTGGTGTTGCTAATGGTCTTCAACTTTGTAGTGTCTGTGTACATGTACTTTATTATCTCTCGCACTTTCTTCTTTTTTCAGAGCCTGAGAAAGCTTGTACTAGAAAAAAAAATCGACTAGTTGTTTCCGTGGAAAAGAACTTTGAAGAATGGAAGTTATCATTACATACGGAAACAATCAAGAAAGAGTTAAAGATAAAAACTAACTGGAAATTGGAGTAGTTGAAGCCGAAACATCCATGTATGAAGTAGTTGGCAAATCCTGCATGCGACATGCAACCATGCTTGTATCCGATCATTCAAATATCTCGACTTTAATTTGTTGGTGGCCAATTTTGAAATTTCAAGAGGGAAAGTGATTCTGAAAATTAATATTATTCCAAACGCAGTGACTCTCTTTCTGAGATTTGTAGAATATACGACATAGGTTCGTGTGGGACACATTTAGTTGCTGAAAAATGATAAAAGATTAGTGGACCTCTGTACAGATTGGGTAACTCGAAAGTTCTTAGTGAGCTTACACGTTACATTATTTAAATTTGACTTGAAATGAAGGAAATTCATGGACTTTGTGATTTAAAGTAAATTTGATTGGTGGTTCAGATTAAAAATATAACTATTTAGAATTAGGCTGAAGTGGGATTGGCAAGCGGGAAATTAGCTGTATCGGCGCTTACATGGAAATTTTAATTGGATTTTGTCATCTCTTATAGGCACTGGCCACAGCCATTACGAGGATGGGAGGTGACTTTTTTCAGAATTTTATAAGCTTTTGGTAGGGCAGGAACTTTCTTGTGGGACTCAAGCTGCAGCTGCTGACGTGAGTTAATCTCCTTCTCCCACCCTTTGTGGGGCCAAATCCCACCTTAATCTTGGCAGAAGATAATTAGTCCATAATTGTTTGAATTATTTGATTTTATGCTTTGTAAATACAAAGTTAGCCCTGGAAATGCTCGTGACAAACATTAAAATTTAATACTTTTTTTTCTAAACAATTTTGGTGGTTGAAGAAGTTCATGGGTCCTCTGGAAGGCTTTGCAGAGGGCGGTGCTGGATAAATCTGGAAGGTTAGAAAAGTTCTTAATTATAATTATTTTTAGTTTTATTATAATTGTTTTTTCCCTTAGTGCTTAACTTAGAAAGATCAGCAATAAAGAAATAACATGTATACTTATAATTGAGCTATCCAAGAAGAGGCCCTTACTAGGGAGCTGTAATAAAAGTTCATAAATGCAACTCACAGAGAAGGCAATCGGTGACAAAACATATTTGTTACAGGCTTGTTAGGTAAATTTTGCAAAAGGATTATATTATAGCAAGGATTTTAATTTGGTATGAACTATGAGGATCCTAGGATTTTGTTTTCCCAAATTTGAGATTTTTCTATCTTAGAATCTTGGAAGTAGACCTAGTGAATGTCACACATAAAAACTTGGTCAAAATTATAAGATTTCATTAGTTAAATAAATAAAGTTTCTAAACAGTGTCATTGGTCATATAAACTAGCGTTCACGCGGAGGAAAGGACTCATCGTTGATAGAATTGGGCAGCCGAGGTGGCTGGAACGTACACTGAGCCCAATTGGGTTGGGTCTGCATCCATGTTCAGTCCAATAATTTGCCACTTACTGAGTGGTGGTAGAGTTGGGATTTTTGGACCTAATCCACCATTAAAACAGATTAAGCCTAATCGTGCTCCTGCTAGAAACAGCACATATTCTTCCATAATCGCTTGTACTTTTATTAGGGTGTTGTTATTTAAACCCCTTAAAAACTCTTTCTACACCCCTTTAATCAATTTCTTTAAATGAAAATTATATTCAAATTTCGAATTACCAAAAAAGACCTATCATCAAATTACAGGAGTTCAAAACGTTGTAAATTGCACCTTTTAACAGAGAAAAAGAAGAAGATGATACCTTGTCCAAAATAAAAAGTCATAAAATTGAAAGTATAAATCAAAGATTCTTTGAGGAATTAATTGGGTATAGCATTGTTTTTCATTGCAATTGCAAATGTCTTATCAAGGGAAGGTTTCCCTTATTTCTTTACGAATCTTGAAAGGTGTAAAAAACTTCAACAAAGTAAGATCTTTGCTGCAGGTTGGCATTGTATGGCTATTGAAGAAACCAAGCCGCGTGGATTGATACAACAAAGAAGGCATTAATTCCTCTCTGGAAAAATCAGAGATATGTTTGAAGTTGATAGCACCAATATAAAGGGAATTGATGCACTGATTCCTCTGGAAAAATCAGGGATATGTTGGAAGTTGATAGCACCAATATAAGGGAAGGGGAATGATAGATGATAATCTGGATGCCGATTGGGATGTATTGGATTTTAGTGCTTTGATATATACAATTACTTTTATGATGTAGAATCTATCGTAGGAGAAGAGAAGGCAAACCACGTTAGTCGTATTCTAATTCAAACAGGTAAACACAAGTATACTGGATAAAGAAAACAATAATAGAAGAAGGGTAATTTGGAAAAAAAAAATAATAAACATGTGATAATTGTAATTTTTTATTTATTTTTTCTTAGAAAGGGGCTTAGAAAATAATTTGGTGGGCTTAAATGACAATACCCTTTTTATTAAAAAAAGAAAAAAAATGAGAGGTTTTAGCTATCTTCCATTGTTCTTTTAATTTATTACACAAGACCTATATATATTTACAGAATAAAATGAGATTCCATCAACTGTTCGACAAGGTTACAAAGACCTTTTTATACTTTTTTGTAACAGGATTGACGAGCAAAATAAGGAGAGCTTCTCTACCACTTAAAGATGATAAGTACTGAGATTGAGCGAACCAATAAAGTAAGAAAGAAGAGAATCTGCACTACCGCAATATGCTCTATTTATCCAAACCGAACTCATCGTCTGCTTTACAATTTTCATTGTTTTGGTATATTCATTTCCTCCTCTTTCGTGAAAACTGAAAATGAAATTATATAATGTCTGGACACTATAGACCATGTTAGCTCTATTTAACTTTTGACTTGACCATAAGGATTATTTATCGTGAAAACGAAACTGGAATGCAAGAAATTGGAAGAAGAGGTCCAAGTCCAACCAATGTATTAAATGTGAAATTATATGGTATTTAATAGGGTGGGCAATCATATTATTATTGAGAATACCAAGCATCGGTTGTGATTGCGGCTTAGCAGCTAAACAACTTAAACAAAGCATTTATTCAACAGAAATTAAAATGATATTTAATGGAGTGATATTCAACTCATTTAGGGGACGTTACCAATCACCTGTACTGTATCATTTGTCTTGAACTGTTGAGAATGCTGCATTCAGGCGTAAGCGCTACGATTCTGACAGAATTTGCAGAGCAGAAAACTAGGAAACTGTAAATAGGAATCATCTGAGACTGAGAACAACTGGAAGCGGGGGAAAAGGCTGTATGTGTTCAAATTTTTCCGATTCTTGTATAAACATATGTGAGAACATACAAAAACTACCATGAAGGAAGAGTTTGCCAACTGGGGATTTTATCAAACCTTGAATTTTCTGAATGAGTTCTGTCATCATGAAGAACAAGCACCTTTACTGTGCCAGATTCTCTCAACCAAGCAGTAACCATAGATCCTGTTGATATAAATCTACCTAAGTTACACCTGGCAACCCAAAATGGCGCACCCATGCCAGTAAGAAGCCCCTCAATAGCTCGCCTTAGTGCACCATCACCAACAACTTTGCTGTGCTTGCCCCATCCAGTCAAGATGCTAAACAAAGAAAAGCTTACATTAAAAAAAAAAAAAAAAAAAAAAAATCAACAAAAGCATATACAGACCAAAATTATGCCAATAAAAGTAAAAAATGAATACCTTAACAGTTTTGGCAACTCATGGCCTTCAAACACAATTGAACGTATGTTTAGCAACCATGCATGAACCATTGCTCGAGCAGCACCAGAAGACATAAGATGCAAATCTAGGCATGAATCTGACCACACATTTTCCCATACTTGCCGACGCTTACCTTCAAGCACAACCAGCTGGGCTCCTCTTTTCTAAAAGAACGAATGACAAGATATAGAAAGTTTAAGAAAAGCACAATATTGTGGCATGAATCCTAGGCCATCCTTAAAAACCATGTGAACCAACTGCAGAAACAACTCAAAAAAGTAGTTCGCAGCTATAATAAGAACTAACCTGACCGAAGTGCCAAAGCATGTCAGTCAGAGCATTATAGAAGGCAGATGCAGTAGAAGAGTCCATCAGCTTTACTTCATCAAAAAGAGAGAGGGCTTGAACCCAAACATTTTCTCTATAGCCCATAAGAAGTCCATGTGCCACACCATAGACCTGATTATCAAATAATCGAAGCTCCTCCAGTAACATTGACGCATCTTCAAATGAATTACAACGGCTGCAAGCAAAGACAAATTGTGTAAAAAAACCATACTCATGTTTCAACTGAAGATCCTTATACATGGATAAAGAGACAAGAAAAGATTTGACAGAAAGAAACAGGTAAAAATTAGATCCCTGATTCTGCTGCTCTAATATCAGATCATGCGAACCACCATATTTAGGAAATAGATTTCATATCATCAGGTCAGGGAACACAATGGATTTCCCTGATTCCCTGACCAGGGATTCATAATTCAGTTTAATTGATTTTAGAAAGAGAGGATGATTAGAGGTGAAATTTCATCTTGTTTCTTTGTTTTCACTGCAGAAGGTCAAATCAAGAGCTGTTCATAAATTATGCAATTGAAAATGGCACAAATTAGGCTCACCATCTCTGAGAAATTAGTACTCTGGCTTATATTAATCCTACGCAAAACTGAATGTTCAGCTATCACTGTACATCTGCCAATTCTGTATGTGAAAGCTCATAAGCAACCTACTAGTAACATTGACAACTATAAACTGCAATAAGAAAACATAATTTATAAAGATCCCTTGAAACATGCCAATTTCTCTAATCTTAAAATATGATAAAAAATGTCCTAACTCTAGGTCCGATATCCCAGGAAGCAAGGCTATAAATTCTTACTCAGTAAGATCTAGTTTTCAATTAGTGGTAGCATATCAGATATGTCATGAGCAGCCATCAATTTTTGCAGCAGATGAAGAAGCTATTACTTCGAAATAGGACTGCCTAGAGCAAAGCTTCCACAATCTTTAAGTCTATAATGTAAGTACCACCAAGAGACTAAACTTCAAGATAGTTCCAAGAAGTTCAAATTTTTCAATAAGCATCATATTGCAGGGTCCTTAAATGAATCATGGAAATGAGTAGACAGAGAACCATACCTGCAAGCATTTAAAATGGCTGAAAATGTGACAACATTAGGTTTAATTTCCAGCTCATGCATCTTCTGAAAGACACCTAAAATGCACAGGATTTCCTGTCTGCATCTGTTCTCTTTCTTTGCTTGACCAGCTTTCTCAGCAGCTAGCTGCCCAAAAATCTTTATAATTTGGTTATCCGCCCTTCCTGCCAATTCACCTTCCTTATCGTCCTTCGTCAGCACTGCATTTGAATTTGAAGATTCCTTTTGCAACTCAAGGTTTCTGTCACCATCCTCAACGAAACATTCTGCAGTTGCTGACCGGCCAAAGGCATCAATTATAGAATTGTAAGTGACAACATTAGGCCTAATCCCTTCCTTTGTCATCTCATCAAGTAGAGATACAGCTGATTCCACCAAACCATTTTTACACAAGGCATCTATAAGTGCACTATAAAGCACAACATCAGCCTTCAATCCTGCTCGCTTAAACTCTCTGAATACTTCCATTGCCTCCTTATACAGACCACCTTTTGAATACACATCAATTAGAGTTGAATAAGTCAATAAATTAGGAAATACACGATCTGCTTTCATCTCTCCAAACACTCTTCTAACTTCATCATACTTCCATTGCTTCCCATATCCACCCAAGAGTGCATTATAAGTTACAACATCCTTCCTAATCCCAGAGCTCTCCATCTCCCTACAAACATCTGCAGCCTCCTCAAACCTACCAAGCTTTGCATAAATTGAAAGAACTGTATTATACGAAACCCTATCCAACCCAATTCCCAAAAACTTCATTTCATTAAACAAATTCAGCGCATCATCTAATCTACCAGCCTTAGCATACCCATCAATCATAGTACTATAAGTTACAACATTTGGCATAATATTCTTGGCGGGCATTTCAGCCATGATCTCAAAGGCCAAATCCATTTGCCCACCTTTACAAACAGCATCTAACAATGTGTTGTACGTGAAAATATCCTGATCAATTCCCCTATTAACCATCTCACTAAACAAATTCCTGGCTGCCTCCCACAGCCCTCCTCTGCTACAAACAGCGAGCAGCGAATTAAAAGTAATTCGATCTGGCTGCACTCCATTTTTCAACATATCATCAAAAATCTCCACCACACGCTTAAAATCCACACCACCTTTGCCACACGCATCAATCACAGCATTGTAAGTGACCAAATTTGGCTTCAAGTTAAATTTTTTCATAGAATCAAACACTCCTATAGCCTCATCACAGTAGCCACTCCTCCCATAAGCACTAATTAGAGCAGAAAACGCGTAAACAGTGTTTCCATAACCCTCTTTTAATGCAGTTTCGAAAATATTCTTAGCAAGATCAACTTTTCCTAATCTACCAAGAATACTAATCATGGCACTCGCTAGTTTCCCTTGTTCATTCTTTTTTCTCTCTCTTTTGATCGCAAAGTCAAAACATTGAATAGCCTTTGACCACTCACCTCTGTTTCCAAGCTCTCGAAGCAAGAACGTGTAATCATCGGAGCCACAAAGCTTGGCCTCAAAGTTCGACAAAACATCACGAAGAGACTTCTCGTCCTTGGCGAAGAGGATCGCGTGTTGGAGGGCTTCTTCAGCGATGGATGTGTGGCGGGTGCTCATAGAGATTTTGGGGCGCCCCAAGTGCATTTTTGATACAAAGCGGGTGGAACGGCGCCCGGAAAAATTAGGCGCGAGTTCGGACTTTGAAGAAGGGAGAGGAGATAAAGACTGAAAAGGTTTAGGGTTTTGGGGGGTGCTCGTGGAGGCAGCAGAAGGTTTCGGCACATTGCGGGGTGAGGGAGAGAGAGGGGGTTTGGGGAGGGAGACCTTTTGGGAGGTCCAGTGAGGGTGAGGATTCTGATGGTGGGCTTGTCGATGGTGATTGTTTTTGAGTTGGTTTTGTGGGTATTGGTGGTTCTGGTACGGCTTTGTTGCCGTG